>JAZKJV010001091.1:468590-674484 GCA_037367405.1 Ottelia alismoides | reverse complement strand
TCTCCGACGTTCGAAGTGAACGGCATTTGGTACACTCAGCATACTACCCGACAGGGTAATATGGGGGACCGTCAGCCTTACCAACGTCCGCCTACTTTCTATAATGCTGCATTCCCACGAGCTCTGCAGCACACTCAGAACACTGCATCATTCCAACACCAGAAGCAGCAGCAGCAGTCATACAACCGCCAGAACCAGCCTCACCAATACCGTCAACAATATCAAGCTCCACCCAATCACACCGCAAAACAACCATCCAACTCTCAATAAGAACCCGTAGATATCTAGAGACAGATGCTCGAGGAGATTCGCAACTTCTGGAATGAATTGCACAATCTACGGGTTGATGTTAATCGCTTGTCCTGTTGGAGAGCTGAACTGATAGCCCAGCAGCAACCATTCCTCCCAAATTCAAGTTAATCTTAATAGCTTGAACAAATCACAATCTTCCCAACACAATGGCCATGAGAGGAAGGACTGTGGACGTACCTGACCGGGCATGGGAATCGGATCATGAAGACTCTAAAGATCAACCGGAGGATGCTTCCGAGAATGAAGAAGAAGGACACCTTAACTCAGAGCCTGTGAAGATCCCAGCACGTGAGAAAGGAAAAGCTTCTAGGGAGTCTACAGAGGACCTTGAACCTCTAGTTGCTGCAAAAATACCTTTTTCACCTTTTCGGCAACATGATTTTGATTATTATCAGAAAACTAATGACTGTAATAATAACTCCATTTCTAATAAAGATGCTCTTATTTATGACTCTGGTTCTCTATCTCCTATCTCAAATGCTTCCATTCCTTTCCCCCATGCTCTTAAGAAAGGAAAACTAAAGAAAAACATTCAAGATGACCCAGAAATGGAACTTCCGCCTGGAAAATATCACAGTCAAAGTACCCTTTGATCAATATGTGGCCATCAATTCAGCATTTCAGAAGTACTTAAAAGTGAAATGCACTCCCACTAGTACTCATACAAAGAAACCAAGTCAATTTGAAGAGACTCATATCTTGACAGTTGCCATTACCAAATGTGTCAGAAATTAGCATTTACCAAGAAAGAAAAGGGATCTGGGTGCTCATTATGTGGAGAGTCGCATTTGCGGCATTGCGTTCGCACGCACACTTCTCGACAATGGTTCTTCTATCAATCTTCTCCACCATAGCCTTATATTACAGATTGGAGTTTGGTCCTCTCAAGAAATCATTATCTCTACTCCAATTTGCTGATAAATCCACTAAGAGACCTAAGGGAGAAGTAAAAAAACATAGTCATCTTGATCGAGAGTACATAGTACAAAGTGGACTTCACTGTCCTTGATATGGAGAACCTGAACCATGGAAGGAATTCCAAATCGTTCTTGAAAGACTTTTCTACGAACCGCTAAAACCGTATTCGATTACGGTACAGGAATGATGAAATTCCGCTCTCCAAGCGGAGAGGTGGACTTGAAGATGAAGCAAACAAAGTGGCAAAGACCAGACTTCGAATCCACCACTGAATACTCTGAAACATCATATTGCAATCTCATCAGCATACTGGGTCGTGGGATCAACTTCCGGACATTCAGAGTTAAAGTACCTCATCAAAAGAAGAAACAGTGCACAGTGCAGTATGCGAGATGTTGCCAAACCTATCTAGACACCCAGATACCTATAACCTTGATGACACAGAAATCCTTTCGAATTTGTCAATCCCATCTTCTTCGGGACAGTCAAGAAATATCGATAACGAGTCGGACGTGGCTTTGGCCGAATTACCACACTACTTTTGCGATCTGACTCACCTTTCTTCGAAATTGGTAGCTAGCACATCACAGAGTGATTCACTGCCAACCAACATAGAGCCAGATTCAAAAGTCATTCAACCAGACTTAATTGATGATTCAGATTTGCCAGAGCGGAAACCGCTTCCTCCCACACTTAAATATGCATTTCTTACTGGACCAAAGAGAAATTTCCTGTGATCATTAGATCATCATTGACCATAGATCAGGAATCTAGATTACTCGAAGTCCTTGAGCAAAATCGAAAATCCATCGGTGGGATTGTGTCGGATCTCGTAGGAATCAATCCCGCTCTCTGCTCGCATCAAATTTACGTTGAGGATAAAGCAAATCCTTCCAGTGAATTTCGGAGAAGATTAAACCCCAATCTTTAGGAAGTAGTTAAGAAAGAGATAGAAAAATGGTGCAAAGCAGGGTTTATATACCCCATTTATGACTCCAAGTGGGTGGCCCTCCTTCATGTCATCCCGAAGAAGTCGAGAATCTAGATGGTCACCAATGAGGTGGGGGTAGAGATCACGACTCGAGTACCCACGTCGTAGCACGTCTGTGTCGATTACAGACACATGAATGCTGCGACCAAGAAAGATTACTTTCCACTGCCATTTATTGCTCAAATCGTGGAGAGACTTGTAGGGAAAGCATTCTTCTGTTTTCTTGATGGGTACTCTGGCTAAATTCAAGTAGCCATCGCTCTCGAGGATTAAGAAAAGACCACATTTACATGTCCTTTCGGCACTTACTCATTCAAGCGCATGCTATTCGGGCTTTGTAATGCCCCCAGCACATTTTAGCGGTGCATGATTGCCGTATTTGCCGAAATGGTTGGTGATTTCCTGGAAGTCTTCATGGATGACTTCTCGGTCCATGGTGATTCATTTGATACATGTTTAGCGCACTTGGACCGATTCCTCCAGAGATGCGGGGAGGTTAATTGGTACTCTCCTAAGAGAAAAGTCACTTTATGGTGACAGTATCGTGTTGGGGTATGTCATCTCCAAGAAGGGAATGGAGGTCAACCCTGCCAAGGTGGATGTGATCAAGAAACTTGAGCCACCAACCAATGTCAAATCGGTGAGGTCTTTTTTAGGGCATGTTGGTTTTTATCGAAGGTTTGTCCTTGATTTTTCAAAGATCGCCCGTCCATTGACTGAAGCTTTTAGGAAAAGACATCGAGTTTATTGTAAATCGCATGTGTCTAGAGGCCTTCGAGCTCCTGAAAAAGAAAATATGTGAATCACTGATATTACAATCTCCCGACTGGTCTCTTCCATTTGAGATCATGACTGACGTATCGGATTTTGCTGTCGAAGCTGTGCTTGGACAAAGATGAGATGGAATTCCTTATGCGATTCATTGCACAAGCAAAGTGTTGGATCCTGCATAGAGAAATTATATGGTAACTGAAAAGGAAATGCTCGTGGGAGTTTGGGCCCTTGAAAAATTCAGATCATACATATTGGGCTCCAAGGTGACGATTTTCACTGACCATATGACAATTAGATATCTTATGGATAAGAAGGATGCCAAAACATGGCCTTTGAGATGGATCTTATTAATCCAGGAATTTAATTTAGAGATCAAGGGTAAACTTGGAATAAAGAATGTTGTTGCTGGTCACCTTTCCTGAATCAAGCAAAATGATTGTACTGACGTTGGACAAATTAAGGAAACTTTTCCAGATGAATCAGTTTGCGTTACTGATTCAATCCCATGGTATTCCAACATCGTGAACTATCTTGTCTCGAAGAAGGTTTCCTTTGGTTGGACCAAGAGAATGATTGATCGATTGAAATCGGATTCAAGAAAATACCATTGTGACGATCATTTCCTTTTCTATAAAGGACCGGATTGCGTTTGGCGAAGATGTAT
This sequence comes from Ottelia alismoides, assembly GCA_037367405.1. Lineage (NCBI taxonomy): Eukaryota > Viridiplantae > Streptophyta > Magnoliopsida > Alismatales > Hydrocharitaceae > Ottelia > Ottelia alismoides. The sequence continues at coordinate 670,825 of JAZKJV010001091.1, read as the reverse complement.
TCCTCGAGAGGAATACCAGAGTGTCCTCACACATTGTCATTCTCTCAAGGCTGGAGGACACCATTCGGGAAAGAGAACCGCGCACAATATACTCCAATGTGGATTTTACTAGTGGACCTTATTTCGAGATGCTAATGATTTGTACGGTCATGCCTGATTTGCCAAAGAATGGGAGGGATTGTTGGTTAAAGAGATGAAATTCACATGCAACCAATGATTTTCTACGGTATTTTGGATGCATGGGTGATTGATTTTATGGCTCCTTTCCCAATAGCAATGGATTTGAGTACATCTCATTAGCGATTGATTATTTATTGAGATGGGTAGAGGCTATTCCAACCCGAACCGCAGATAGCAAAATCGTCTATAAGTTTATCAAGGATAATATCATTGCAAGGTTCGGGGTACCAAAAGTCTTGATTTCAGATGGAGGTAGCGACTTTGTGAATAAGGAAATGAGATCTTTGGCTAAGGAATATAAATTTGAGCATAGAATAGCCAACCCATATCACCCACAATCTAATGGCATGGCAAAGGTTTCTAATAGAGAGGTGAAGGGTATTCTTCAGAAGTTAGTTCGTCGAGATAGGAAGAACTGGTCAAAACTGTTGGACCGGGTTCTGTGAGCCTATAGGATAGCTTACAAGACTCCACTCGATACTTCACCTTTTAGGATGATCTATGGCAAGATAGGCCATCTACTAGCAGAGTTAATTCACAAATCAAAATGGGCGATCAAAAAGCTGAATTGGAGTTGTCACCTTGGGAAATTATGCCGAGACTTAAATCTGAATGAGCTAATTGAAATCTGAAACCAGGCACATGACAACCGTCTTATTTATAAGGACAAGGTCAAGAGATGACATGACAACACATTCGAGATAAAACCTTTGTCCCTGGGAAGAAAGTGTGGTTGTTTAATGCTCGGTTGAAGATTTTTCACGGGAAACTCAAATCAAAATGGACGTGTCCCTACATTGTCATCGATGTGCATACTAATGGAAGTGTGGATATTGCCGAACTCAAAGATGATGCACAACCTTTCTTAGTGAATGGACAATTGCTGAAGCCATATATAGAATCATCCAAAGAGCAGACAGTTCAAGTTGAGGTTATCTACTTCATGCAGAGCGAGCACATTGAAGATTAATCAGATCATTCATCCTCCCGACCTCATCGATCTCCTTGCACAACTTCTTCCTCTACTTAGGCCAAGGCATAAGTATGGGGGGAACCGATGCCATCTGTATATATCATCCTTCCCATCTCACGATCACTCCAATTCCACCCTTCTTCTATACTTAGGTTGACTAAAACCTAAGTATAGGGGGAACCGACGTTCATCTGTATATACTCTCCTCATTCACATATCCCGACCACCTCACTTTCGCTCTTCTTCTATACTTAGACTGTTCACAGTCTAAGTATAGGGGGGGCAGACCAATATATCTTATTCTCTTCCTTTTTCACTCTCTAACGCTCAGCCCAAGCTATGTGTTCTTTATGCTTCTCGTGCTCTGAGGACACAACACTCGCTAAATATAGGGTGGTATGTATATATATTGTGTACATATTTTACCCATATCTTGTACTTTCGTGTAATTCTATATGTATTTACGGGGTGGGTAACTAATTTATTTAAAAAAAGAGAGTTTTGCTACCGATTGTGTCCAACCCAAAATTTTTGAAAAAAATGGCTTCTTATTCATTTTTGCATAAAAAATTACGAAAAAAATGTGTCTGCATTTCACACACCCGCACTTCATACAGCATTCATGCATTTGCATCTGTGAAAAGTCTTTGGGTTCTGAACTGAGTTATGAGAAGAAACCGAGAGTGGTCTGGACTTGACCTTAATCCACCTAATTTTCAGAGGAACTTCACCTAGAAATAGGATTTTAGAAACTTCAGGTCTTTGACTTAATTCTTTGAGTTCCACATGACAATGTATCTCGTTTGACTCTTAGTGTCTAACCCAATCTCTTCATTCTGGGTACAACTTTGGAATATGGAATTAATTTGTACTCTCGCACTATGCACTTAGCTCAACTCAGACGGGATGTTGGAAGACTATGTGAGTTTCTTTTCTGGTAGCATGGAAATCTAAAGACCGGAGTACGGGTTGAAATAAAGCTTTGGAAACGGGATGGACGGCTGGGCATAATTTTTTCTAAGATCCCAAAAAAATGTACGAAAACAAAAAGATTCTATATCCGTAGGGGCACAACAAGATCCAAGCAGAACCACCAAAAATCTAAATACAAAGAAGCATTCTACCAAATAAATATCTGACCAAAAAGGTCCAAGCTTTAAAGAAAACCTGCAGATCTTGGTGGAGACTCGGCAACACTGGCCAGCTTCACAAGGAGAGGTGACTACACTGGCCACCTTCCAGATCTTTTCTCCTTCTTCTAACTTCTCCCCCTATTTGATTGTGAACACAGCGCGACAGACCTTAGAAGGAAATACTTGAATCCCCGAGGATGCATTGCTGGAGAGGAGGTTAGCATGGTAGTCCGGCATTCTGGATGGGAAGAGCTAAAACCTTTCACACACATGAGTCGATTGTTCAATGTTCATAGGGTATGCTTCGGGGAAGAGGATTGATCTAAGATGACTTCTGAGCCGCGACTGTGATAATGATGTGTAGAACATGGAGGCCGTTGATTTTAAAATTCTAAGTCTCACAGAAGTTCTGCCAAACTAATAACCCAAAGGTCGAGTCTAGTTTCATTTTCACCTCCATCTCATGGTCTTGGTATGGAACCCAATCTCATTTCACCTCATGGCATTTCTTTTTTAGGCTCAGGGACGAGCATGGTTTAAGTATAGGGGGATAATGAATCTCAGATTCATCACTCTAAATCTCATTAATTAAGCGCAAATCCCTCAAAATCATTGGCATTTCTTCATTTATTCTGCACAATTAGCATTCATGCATGTTTTAATACGAATCGCATTTTATCACTCATTTCTGCAAAAAGTAAGAAGCCAAAAATCCAAGCTAAATTTGACCTGTAAATAGCCTAACTTCCCCGATTTTTAACTAATTCATGCTAACTCCAAAAGACCCAAAACTACTCCACTGTGTACATATCACTAACAAGAATAAATGAAAAATACAAAAAATCACTAACCCAAATAAGTGGACCAAAAACCCAAACCCTAGTTCAAGGATTCTCGGACTAAAACCCTCATATCTTCTCCATCCAGCGTCCATTTTGATCCTACTCACTTTTGAACTAATGTACATTCTATTACATTCAAAACAAGACCAAGTTCAAGTGAATCGGAGCTCATGTGTGAAAGTTGGATTTTGGGCTTCTTTTGTACATTTTGTATTTTAGCGGTTTTTGACCTATTATTTTATATACACAATTAACCTATTTTATTTTATTTCTTTTCTATTTGTTTTCTTTAATAAAAGTTTTGTTAAAATGCGTAAAAATCCAAATTCAAACTAAGCTTGAAATCAAAGAAACAAATTTAGTCCGAGTCTTCACTAATTGTCTATACAAAATTGGTCATTTCGTGCTTTATTTTATTTCTTCTTTTTCTTAATTCATAAAAATCCAAAAAAATAGATTAATGTGTAAATATTTATTTTTAATTTTATCATATTTTATCCGAACTTTTTATATAAATTAAACATGACAAAAAATTATAAACCCAAAAATCATGGTATTCAATGTACATGGGATGCCCCAAAAATATCACTTTATGCAATTGATCGATTTTAGTTTTGTTGTCTTCATAAAAATTTAAGATATCATCGAGACGAACAATTTCTGTGAAGAAACGTTTTCGATCCAAGGCCATTTGCTACTTATTTTGGATTTTTCAAAGTTTTTATTTTTCGATTTTTGTGGTGCTGACATGTGGCATCTCCTGGAGCCGCCATGTGTCAGCCATTTTTGGAGTTTTTATTTATTCGTTTTATAAAAAAAATAAAAATCGACGCACGTGTGGGGCATGTGCCTCCCGCACATGTGTCCAGCACGTATCGCGCCTGCATCCCTTTAGTCGCCACGCGTCAACCTCCTGGTCGTCCAATATCGGCCGATCAGACGGCCTGGGCCCTTAGTCAACCTCCCATCCTTCCCGATTCGTCCACCACCGCCCCTCAAGATCTCCGTCAAATATCTCGCAAACTCCGCCCGCGTATCTCCGATTCATCATCAATCAAATCTCGCAGCCATCGCCATCTTCGAGATCTCCCCCTTCTCTGACCTCCAAATCCCACTCGAATCCCGTTACCCCCTCAAATCGTGAATCCACCCCCAGATCATCTTCAATAACCGATCATCAAATCGCCGTCAACCATTTCCTTCTTCGGCCAGCCCCTCTACCCTATAAAAGCTTCACCGGTCGCGACCTCGATGCTTATACGTCATTCACAAATCAAGTTCCTCCGTTAGACGTGACAACCGGTGAACTCCCCTCCATTGGGGTGATCCGGGGCCTTCAGCCTCGTCATAGCAACACCTCCAGGTCACTGCTTCGCTACGGCCGTTTCCGTCCAGCTCCAAGTACACCTCCTCCTCCGCTTCACCTTTCATCTCAATTAAATCACCCCTCGCCACTCCGATCGTTCACTCCTCGCTCCGGCGAGAACTTTCTCCACTGATCTTCAACCATCGATCGCCTGCCATCTTCGTCGCTCCATCGCCGACAACAATCCAGCAACGCCTCCGTCTTTTCTGACCATCGTCTCCAATGACCCCATCTTCATCACATCGCGAGCGTCAAAGACTTCCTCCTCTAGCATCAAAGCTCAGGACCGGCCTTCTCCGGTCGGCAGCCACACGTCATCGACCAGCCTGCATCATCGGAGCTCCACCGCGCCACCTCTTCACCGACGCCCACCGACCATGTGTCGGTCGATCGCAACCATCAGATCCGCATCTAACCATCCAGAAGACGCTCATCCTCAAGCATTGGATCCATCTTCATCAGCGGTCCAGATTCGCTCCGAGCCTAGATTCGAGCCAACTTTCACACCAGGAGCCTTGGGCCATTCCGAGGCACGCGAACGCACCACGTGGAGGCCTGCACCAAGCATCTGAGCTTGCCTCCGCACGTGAGCGTTATGTGACCCCCAAGAAAAATTGCAAGGAAGCCCCTGGAGCTTCCCCAATTTGCGCCTTAGTCCCGCCGACCAGAGGGCACGTGCTACGAACGTTCCCCTCTGGAAATTTTGCGCTCAACCCCCCCCCCCCCAAGATTTTGGTAATTAAATTTCAATCCTTTCTTTATATTATCTTATTTTTATTTATTGCATAAATACCTCTATATTCCTCGTTGTTTTGGACAACTACTTTGAATCATTTTATTTATCAAAAATTGGCATTTTGTTCCTCACTTAATTCTCTACATTGTGGCATATGTCTGATATTTTTGTGATTAATGGTTAACTAATAATCAATTGTTTTGCGGAAAATTACATATTTTGCCCATCTTGTTCTTTGAAATTTATAATTAATTAACCGTTGCTCTAAAAATTCCCGAAAAACTATGGATTGAAGAATTAATTGTGGTTAGCATTATGCCTAAAAAGAATTGCATTTACATGCATAGTTTGCCTTGTAAAAATCACTTTGCATATTTCAATGTTTGATTTTTAATAGCATTGAATCCTATATATTTGAGGTTTAGGATTTCTCTGAGATCCGTCTCCTAGTGATACATCTTGGATAATTTTATTCCTTGAAAAAAATTAGGTTTAATATTTATTATAACTAAATATTGAAATTCACTTTGTTTGCATTTAAAAATTAACATAAAAATTCATCTTGGATCCAAAAATTCCAAAAAATTACAGTGCATAAGTTTCATCATAATTATCATCTTGATCGAGTTTCATATTTTCCGGACATCGTTTAAGTGCTATTTACATTTTAGTTCCTAAAATAGGCCAATTGCATTTTGCATCCTTAATTGCATAAAGAAAATACAAAAAAACCCACCTCGAAAATTGTGCACGAACTTTGATAGACATAATTCTAGGTTGTTCCTTTGCCTACTTGTGTTCGATCTTGGGACTTGCCCAAGTAATATAAATATAAAACCACATGATTAAAATTTGATTAAATAATTGTGGTTATCTTCTTGACCGAATCCGATTGCCCGCCTACAACGAAACGACAAATAAATTTTATCGCACGACAAATATACTACATATATATTAACAAGGGCAATCCCGGAATCATCAACCGGCAGCTCTTTCTCTCTTATAATATAATTTCTCTGGTCATCATCTAGGGTTCTGTTGGCATAGTGTATAGCAAATGGAACTCCATCCTTGCAATGTCCCAACACATCACCAATAGCAAAATCTGAAGCATCTGTCATGATCTCGAAGGGGTGAGATCAATTGGGTGGTTGTAGGATAGTCGATTGAGTAACCAAATTCTTCAGTGTGTTGAAATCAAGGAGAACCTTATAATCGATAATAAACTCAGTATCCTTGCTCATAAGCTCGATAATAGGTCGGGCAATCTTGTTAATGTTCTAGATAAATTGCTTGTAAAATCTAACATACCCTAGAAAATATCCCACCTGCTTTAGTGTTGTAGGTGGTTCAAGATTCACAATAACACCCACCTTGGCTGGGTCGACCTCCATACCTCTTTTTGAAATGACATGGCCTAACATAATTTTGTTAGTAACCACAAAGTGGCTCTAGCACCAGATTGACTTCACAACATCTTTTACTCACTCGGTGTAGATGCATCAGGAAGGAATCAAAATCAGCACCATAGAACGAGAAATCATCCATGAACACCTTCAGAAATTTACCTACCATATCGGTGAACACAACCAACATACTACTTTGGAATAAAGCTGGCATGTTACACAGTTCATAGGGAAACCATTGAAAGGCGAATGTGCCAAATAGACAAGTAAATGTAGTCTTCTCTTGATCCTCAAGTGTGATATACACTTGGTTATATCTAGAGTATCCATCCAAGAAATAAAAGAATGCTTTCCTTGTCAGCCTTTTGATGATCATGTCAATATAGAGCAACAGAAAGTGATCTTTCTTGGTATCTGAGTTCAAGCGTCAGTAATTTACACAACCACACAATGATGTACATACTCGGGTCGAGATCTCAACTCCTTTCTCATTTGTGACCACAATGATTGGAGCTTTCTTTGGAACCACGTGCAAAGGGATAATCAATTTAAAATAGGCGATGAGTAAATGCAGCCACCCTCACACCATTTTGTTATCTCTTTCATGACAACTTCCCAGAGATTATGATTTGGCTTGCGCTAAAACTCATGAGATGACTTGCTATCATCCTCTAAGTAGATATGATGTGAACACAAGGCCAGATTTATCCCACGAAAATCTGAAATATTCCATACAAGGGCCTTGCAATTTTTCTCTTGAATATATAGCAAGCAGGATTATTTATCAATGATCAATCGTAAACTGATGATGACCAGATATTGTTCGGGCTCATCGGCAAGGAAGTCATACTTAAGATTTACTGGAAGCAGCTTCAGCTCAGGTGGTATCAGACCTAACTTCTCAATTACTTTTGACAGTGTATTTGTGGTTGGTGAATGTTTTACCAAAGATTCAGGGTCCACCTCAGTTACTCTTGGCTTAGATAATGAAACACCGAATATATCTATAATTATATCCTCTTGTTCGATCTGGATGGATATTCTTGAAACAAATGGATTAGCTCTTTATAATCTACCTCATCAGTGGCAATGGGACAAAATTCAACTGTGCTTTCAAAGTCTTCATATGGGGAGAGGAGTTCCTTGGTCTCGATTTTAGTCCACAAAATATATGTATCTTTGATTTCCTCATGTGGGTCACAGTCATATACATGAACATGCAACCTTTTCTTTGATACGCTATCTTGATTCTTTGGCTCAACACACATCTCTATGGTTACATTGTCGTTGTTGGAGCAAAAGGTGATCTTTTTAGATCCATAACCAACTGTTACCTTGGTTGTTTGTAGGAACGTACAAACAAGTATGATTGCTATTTGGAGTAACAGTACTGAGGTATCCATGTCCAAGACAATGAAGTCCACTGGGAATTTCATCCTTGGATCATTCCGATAATGTCTTCCAACTCTCCACGTGGTCGCTTAACGGATCGATCAACAAAATGAAGGATCTTTCTAGCTGGTTTAAGAAGACCAATCCCGAATTCCTTGACCAAGGAATTGGGCAGGAGGTTGATATCACATTGGATCAAAGGGGCTCCTTTATCTTTCTTTTTCTACAGGAGATTGCTAATCATGCTGACAGTTTCCATGGTGAGGATATGCTTCTCTGCTCGGTTGTGTTAGTTATTGCAGGGTTGACGCTTTGATGTACATGCCTCCTTCAAACCCTTCTTGACATTAGGCATATATTCCATGGCTTATAGTTATGTCATCTCAAGCATGATATTCTTCAGAATTTGAACAATAGACGGATCCAATAAAGCTATTTTTAATTTTCTGATTGTATTTCTTTTCATTACTTCTGGAAACGGCATAGACACATTTTCAAAAGCATAATCTTTTTAATTGAAAGATTTATCTTGTACATCAGGACAACTAGAAATGATACAATCTTCCAATACATGAGATGAAGTAAAAACTAAAATTTCGACCTTATTGACTTGTATGGGGTTTGCTGTTGGCATCAACATCTCCTTGGTTGCATTGGCTCGACTTTTGTTGTTATTGCAGATGTTTTGATTCCCTTCATTTTTTTGTCTTTTTGGTGATTCTGAGTTGGTTCCTCCATGTGCATAAGTTCAATGGCTATGTGTTGGCTCAGTTGTTGATATAGAAGACTCGCCCATGGAAACTTTATTTTTCCCCTTGGCAGCTGCAGATGGCTGGAATGTCCTACCTTTCATGAGATTCACAACATTAGATAACATGAAATCAAGTATACATGAATCGTGGGTTGGTGGGACACTACAAGCAACCTACTCCCTACGCTTGAAGTTGATGGGGTTGGCCTCTACCTACGCTGGTATGATCATTTTTGCAGTTGTGAGGTCATCAATCTTATGACTCATCTCATTCATGTTCTTTATCAATTTATCCAAATAATCCATAGAGGGATTCACGGTAGTGGCCTCAGATGATTCAGCAACATGGTGTTTCTACGGCTGGTAGTAGTGAGGCTGCTGCTGGAATTTTTGATACTGATGTTGAAGGTATTACTAATATTGATATCGAGGAGGAGGGTAATTCTTATACGGTCTCATCAATTGTTGCTGATAAAAAGGTTGGCGATAAGCTGGCAGTTGGAAGTACTATCTCCAAGTGTAATTCAGGTGTGGTGGAGACTAGTAGTGTGGTTGTTTTCGGTGTTGCTAGAAGCTTTGTCCACCTTAATTTTGGTCGAATAACTGGTTGGCATGTGCTTTACCTTGTTGGTGTCCATCGGGATGGGGCATAGACTGTTCGATTTCCCAGACGACATCCACTTCATTGATCTGCGAGGGTGGCGATGTAGTGAGTGGCTCGGGATAAGCTGGAGCTTCTGGATGGTAGATGACCATCTGTGAGATTTGTGGAGATTGTGAAACCATGTTCGGAGCTTGCAAGTAATAAACATGCTGGACTGATTGCAGTTGCACTGAACTTTGTTGATGTGGTGATGGAGAAGGTGTATGACCTTTCGTCTCAGCTGTAATGGTGCCGATAAGAAGCTCCAACTACTATATAATCAAATCGAGCTTATCTGGCTGCTTTGTTCTTTGTTCAATGACATAAGCTTTTCTAAGTCATGTGATCGTTTTTTTCGATAATGTACATCCTGGAGAGATGGTTCCCGATTATACTCATGTTGGAACTCTCATGTTTCTTATCTTCTTTATATTGTGTTGTCGTCATGTTGGCGGCCTTATGAGAAATCGGTGGAGTCTTCTGGAATGAACGAGACAAGGATAATGCTACCGATCCTTCAAGCCATTTCTTCAAATATTTTCCAGACCACGTCCTCATCTTTATTGAAGTGTGGTCCTCCACCAGCGACATCCATAAGCCGCTGGCTCTTATAATGTAATCTCCCAAAAAATCTGCACAAGGCTAGTCTTTGATAAATCATGGTGGGGACACTTCTCTTGTAGATCTCTGAATCGTTCCCAAGCCTCATGGAAAGGTTCATGGGAAAACTGTGAGAAGTTAGATATGAGAGATCCCATCTGATTGAGACGGTCCAGAGGATAGTACTTGTGTAGAAATGCATTAGAAGAATGGGAAGAGAAGTAGGAATGACCAGTGCAGTCTTTATTCCCTTGTGAAGTCAGTCAATGTAACAGATTCTTCACCAAGAAGCAGGCTTTTTCTAAAGCTTAAACTTTTGTGGATTTTTTGTATAGTCTTCTCTGGATATTTTCCTTGTGTGCCCCGGCAGATATACCATCTTTTATTCCACTTACTATTTTGGGGTCTTGAAAAAGTTATGTCGGTAGACCATTCCCCATCCAAAGCATTATCTCAATCCATCTCTAGTCTTTAGATATCATTGTTACCAATAGAAGTGGGTTACATACCGGTGTCAACAATCTCCAAGAATGGTTCTTGAGCCACCCTTGACAAAGTAGCCCTGCATCGTCCGGACTTAGACTACAAGATTTTTCAAGAGTCTATCTGAGTTGAGCTAAGTGCTAGGTGTGAGGTTTCCAGTCAAGTCATTGTCTCAAGAGTCATATGAGTGATATGAGGGCCCTAGTTAAGCACATTTAATTGAGTCATGAACATATTCTAATGGAACCTAAAGAATTAAGTCAAGGTGACATGAAACATCTCCACTTCCAGTCCTCAATGGGTTCCACTAAAATTAAGTGTATTAAGGTCTATTCCGAGCTCCAATCTTCAAACATTATTTTGACTTGTTCAATTACCTATATTATTCCGAAAAATGTGAATGTTATGTACAAATGCAAGAAAATATTTTTGTGATGCCATTTTCATATTTTGAACTTTTTATGGATTTTTGAAAAGGTTTTTCATATTTATAAGCTATTTTTTTCAAAATGATATTGCAAATATTTTTGGGATTTGACAGACAGTTAATCGCCCTACGTTAAATGTGTTACGTTGTTGTATTTACGAAATTGGGATCAATCAAAAATTAAACACACAAAATAATGAATCAATGAATTATTTAAAGTGCGGTTTTATGTATTTTTAATCTGGTCAAGCCTTAGGGTCGATTCAAGGAGGCAAAGGAAAAATGTCGGCTCAAATTAGATGAGTTAGCTCATAATTTTCCAAGTAGATTTTTTTGGAATTTTTTATGCAAAAGAAATCCCAATGCAAAATGCATTTGAAGTAAGCCAGTACAAAAATACACAACTTAGATAAATTAATTTTACAGTGAAATTAAAACAAAATTAGCCCAGTTTTATTTTTCTTGAATACCTAATCCAATTGTGAATGCAAAATGTATTTTTTTCGAATTTTTTTATTTAAAATGCAATAACTAAAAAAGCAAAATTTTCAATATTTTATGCATTTTTTCATGCAAAAAAATGCAAAATTGATGAAATTTTTACTCGAAGTGAAAAATGATGAAATGAAGCTATAATGATATATTTGGAATTTCTGATAATTTATAATTTTTTGACAGAAATACATTGATTTTGAGTATTTAATTTGTAATAAATCCACGAAATCAATTTATCTAGAGATATTTATCTCAATAAGATGTTTATATGAGCAATCTAGGAGACTTGAAATTCCCAAAAATAATACTTATAGATTTAATTAAAAATCAATTACATAAATCATTCAACAATTTATTTCATGCACAATACATCTGCAATTGCGATGAATTTTGAATGAAATTAAAGCACAATTAGTCGCATCATTTCTAAATTTTTGAAAATTTTTTAGAGCAAGGTATTACTACATGTGAATTTCAGAGAATAAATGGTAAATTCTTAATAAATATCACACTCTGATTTTAGTAAAGTCACAAAGGCTCATAAAAATTCAATTAAATAGTCAGGATATGTAGCATAAGTTGAGAAACAAATTGCAATTTTTAGATCTAAAAGATGATGCAAAATAGAGGTTCAAAATATAATGTAAATGTAGGAGTGTCTTTGCAATATAGAAAATAAAACTAAACGAACTGAAATGTGCACATGGGCATCTTTACAATTCAAGAAACATGAAGGGTTTACTATATAATTTTTCTAAAAAATAAAATGGACCTTAGAATCAAAGAACAAGGGTTCGAAAAATGGAACCCATTTCCTTCCAATGATAGGGCTAATGAGGGCAGTTGGACGCGGGACGGATAGGGCTTGCGGCGGTGGCAGCTAGGCAGAAGGAACATAATGGTACGACAACGGAGGCATGGAAGTGTGAGAGCGGTGCGGTTGGCACAGGAACGGACTAGACAGCGGTGAGCGGGGAATAAGGGAGGCTTTGTACAGGGAGCAGCGGTGAGCTAGGCATGCACGATCGTGCGGTGGATACCGGTGCAAGGTTGCGTGGATATGGTGACACGCGTGGCCATGCTGGTAGGCAACAGGATGTAAAGAGCGGTGGTTGCACGGTTGGGCAGAGTAGCAAGGGCAGCATGGGCAGTGGTTGAGATTTGCGCACGGTGGATGGGGCGTGACTAGGGGAGCACGACGTGCGGCTGGAAGATGGTGGCAGGGCCAAGGGGAGGTAGTGGCGCACACAGCCACGCTAGTGGGAGACTAGAGTTGAAGAGCTGTGGTCACGTGGCTGGGCGAAGTAGAAGGGGCGGCACGACAGTGGTTGAGGGTCGTGCACAGTGGACGAGGTGAGACCAATGGAGGATGAAGCGCGTGGGGGCACGGTTGCTGTGATTTTTTTTATTTTTTTCTGTTGTGCTTTGATATTTTTTGATATTTTTTCAAAAGCATGGATTAATAAAAAAATATGAAGGAGTAGGTAGAGAAAGGGGAAGATGATGGTGGTGGAGGTTGTAATGGTGAGAGTTGATAAAAAATAATGTTGTGATGATAGTGTGATGTAGATGAACAAGACAAGAAAGTGACGTTAGACAAAATAAAAAATGACAAAGTGAAGATAGAGAATTTACCTTGGTTTGTCGGATTAGCGGAGCAGCTATGCTGGACTCCTGTCGTGGCCTCAAGAAGGATGGTGGAGTCCTTCGAAGCTGAAGCAACTTCCTACAAGGAGGGATGAGTGCAATGAAGTGCTTGAGACCACCACGGATCTCACCTTCGAGAGGTCGTTGCTCGAGGAGGATGCTAGGTTGTTGTCACCAATGGAACACTCCAAGCTTGCTCTCTTTTTCGGTTAAACATGGAATGGAGGATGAAGATGAATGAAGGAGGAGAAGGGAATAAAAAGGAGGGGGAAGTCAGAAAAGAGGTGGAGAAAGTGGCTTGGGTGGGGAGTTGGAGTAAAGAACAAGTAAAAGTAGAATAGAAAAATAAAAAATAATATAAAGTAAAGTATATTAAGTAGTCTACTAAAAATAATGAAGGGAAAAGAAATAAAAGAGAAAAAATTTAAAACATTTAAAATAAATAAATATATTTAACTAATGAATTAAAATAAAATAATAAAAAATAAAAAATAAATAAAATAAACTACGAAAATAATAATAATAAACAGGGTGCCACATGGTAGCTCTAGGAGCTACCACATGTCGCGCCTAGAAAAACAAAAATTAAATGTAAAAAAATCAAAAAGAAATAACAAAAGGGATCAAATCAAAAAGTAGTCAACATGAAAGTTGCTCGTCTCGACGAGATCTACAACTTTCTTGGGACCAAAAATCAAAAGAAATCATATGTGCAAAAAGCATTTTTGGGAGGACCTTATAGGTAAAAAATACCGTATCTTTTATCTTTTGCAATTTTTAATCCTTTTTAAATAAGATAAAAATAAAAATAAAATTACAAAAATATGAAAGGAATATCTACAACTTAATCTAATTTTTTTTATTTTTAATAAACAAATAAAATAAAGAGTAGGTTGGTCAATATGTACAATATACAATAGGGACCCAAAACCCAAATTTTGCATACATGCTCTGATTTTTATGAAATTGATTTTGTTTTGAAGGTCTTTGAATGTATATTACTTTAAGAGTAAGTAGACGTAAATCAGACACTATATGAAAGAGATATGCGAAGACTTAAAATAGGGCTCGGGTTTTATTGGACAATTTTACATGTTAGTATTTTTTATATTTTTCCTTTATTAGGGTTAGTAATATATACATTATAAGTTGATTTTATTAGATTGAGTTACTATAAAATAAATATAAATAGGTGAATTTAGCTAATATACATGTGAATATGTACAAGTGGATTTGGCTTCTTATTTAATGCAAATATGCATGCTAAAACGCGAACATTTATTCTAAATGCATGAATGCTAACAATGCACAATAAATTGAAATATGCGGATAATTGCTTCGTAATGAAGCTCTATTTTCAACTTTTTGAGTGATGAATCACATATTCATCAACCCCCTATACTTAAACCCTGATCATCCCTAAGTAATTAAAATGGAATGCAAAAGTGAAATGATTTTGGGTTTCATACCAAGGTCATGAATAAAAGGTGAAAATGGAGCTTGACTCGACCTTTGGATTGATAGTGTGGAAGAACCTTATTGAGAACTGAATTTAAGACCTAATAACCTTTAAGTTCTACAAGTCTCTTATTCAAGTCACTTCAACAATCAGGTCAGAACAGATCCTCATATGTAAATTCTGATGACTGTGAATCTTACTTGTATAGTGTAAGTGAAATATAGCTCTCCACATCAGAAATGGCAAAGGACCAACCACCTCTAACAAGGTAACTCTAATTCCTCAGTCTAGCAAATCTTTCCTTGAGGAGCGGGGTATTCCCTTCTAAGTTCAAGTGCAACTGGCTCAAGAAGAGGGGGAAGAGAAGAGAATGGACTGTGACCAATGTAGTCACATATCTGTGGAGCCTGACCAGTGTAGCCAAGTCTCCAACTGTAGGCTTCCTTGCTATGATACTTTGAAGCATATGCCTTGCAAATATACATACTCTAGCAGACACTTTATTTTCAATCAGGCATGTTCAATATTTTTGGAGTTCTTTTCTTTTTTCTTTTCTTTTTTTCCTTTTTTATGAAATATATACAAGGTGCATCATGTACATTGAGTTTTTCTTCTTGAGCCGGTATATTATCCCTCTTTTGAAGCATTATTGCAACCCACAACATCCCGTCGTTAGACGTCGATGCTACTAGAGTAGGTTGAGACGCACTACCCTCCCTAGAGGAGGACGGATGTTTCCAATCGTCTGCTACTCCAAGCCAAAGGATTCTAACTCCTCACCATCTCATCAATGAAGAACTATGTGCATGGTGCTTTTCTAAGTTAAGTCATTGTCTAAAAGAATTGTGCGTGTGTACGAAATATTCTACTTAGACCAATCAAGATGACATGTGAACATAGACTTGTGGACTCAAAGAATTAAGTCACTCAATGATGAGCGTGAAATTCGCCTCTTTAATAATCGGTAATTGTAGTATAGGAGGCGGATTTCGGTCGATCAAATACCAATCTTTGAATGTTGTGGATTATTTATACTTGGCAAGTCTACCAAGGTCGAACACAGGGAATGGTGATTCCTAGTTGCGTGGTCTTAAATCAAATTAAATAACTAACTTAATGCTTGATTAATTCTTGTGTTGAAAAAATGTACAATGCAATAAGATGTCAATGTGATGCAGATGCGAAGAAATATACAGGGGCAACAGTTCAGCACGGGATCTGAGATTAAGATTTTTGCTCCAAAATATAATAATCAATGACCTCAGAATTTATCACAGATCAACCTATATAGATCAAGAAAATATTCAAATTAATCCTAGATTGCAAGTATAAGAGGTAATAGATTATCCTACTTCCAACTAATGAGATTATCAAAATATAGGATTTATCCACAAAATTCGTGTGATTTAAATCCCCAAATATTATAATCAGTCATTAAGAAGGAATTATTCAATGTAAAGTCCAAGTCCTTAGCTGAGCTCCTGCAAAAGAAATCATCATATTTTCCAAGGAAAATGTGGCACAAATATGTCAAAATTAGCTTGTATTTTGTCAAAAGCACTTCCTCAAAAAATCATCATCATCAAATATTCTCTGATCTATCCACAACCTATGTAAGATGATGGAGCACAAAATTAGCTTCGAAACGACATATTATATGCTAAAATCGGAGTTCATATGGAGAATATATGCTAAAATGAAATTTCAGGGACTAAAGTGTAAATAAAATAAAGTTTTTTCTTTTAAAATGATCCCTGGAGGGGCTTATCTATAATTTCTGAAAGTGGAGGGGGCTCCTCTGCAATTTACATCAAGCGGGGGTATAAATGTAAATTCTGGAACTTTGGAGGGCGTCCTTGCAATTTTCCCCGAGCGCACGTACGCAGCACGTGCGCCAGGAGTTTTGGAGGACGCGGTTGAGGCTCGGGCGTCCGAGCCTGAGGCTCGGATGCCTAACCTCAGGCTCGGGTGACGGAGATGAGGCTCGGGCTCCGCTCCTGTGGTTCGGGGGCCCCGAACCTCGAGGCAGGGGCCGATGTTCGGGAGAGACGCGTGGCACTTCAGGGGCCGTCGGATCAAGGGCTATTGACCCGATCCGACGGTAACTGCTCGTTGCGAAGGCGGGGCGGCGGAGGCGCGGCAGGGGCGGAGGCGGTGGCCTTGCAGCGCACAAGGGGGGGTGGCAATCGATCGCTTGGGCCTTGGCCGGTCGACACACGACCGGCGGAGGCCTGGGAAGGCGGCGGAGGGCGAGCCTGGGCGCGGAGACGGAGATGCAGCCGACATGGGAGGCGACCGAGGCTGAGGTGTTCGGCAGGCGACACCTTCGCATGGCGGCGTTGGTGTGGCTAGAGGGGTACGGAGCAGAAGGTGCAGCGGTGGTGGTCGGTCCAGGAGGCGAGTGAAGAGGCCCTCTACGGCGGCGGAGGGCAGACCTGCAGGGGTTAAGGATAACTGAAGTACGTGTGTGCGTGATTTTGGTGAGGTGATCGGAGGGGAAGTGGTCTCTAGCCTATGCGAGGCTTGAGAAGAAGAATGATGATTGCGAGGGCGGAGGCGAGCGATCACCTGGGGCAAGCTTAGAAGCTCATGGCAGCACGCTAGGGAGGCAGCTGGATCTCGTCGGAGGTCGCCCGGTACCTTGCTGTCACCAAGGATTTCGAGGTCCTATCTCCTAAAATGGCGGATACATGGAAGGCCGACGAGGGGGAGGTTTATAGGAAGAGGTGTGAGGGACGTTATGGGAGGAGGAGCGGCTGGCGAGAGATAATGGCGGTGATGTAGTGGACGTGCATGGCGGCTTTGATGGCCACATGCGGCATTATGCGCGGAGGAGGCGGAGGGTTGTGGCCGTTGGGGAAGATGACCATGGTCACGTGCTAGGCACGTGACCCAGGTGTGGCTGGAGAGAGAGGGAAAGCGGGGTGCCACGTGGCACGCCCTGGAGCTACAACGTGGCACCAAAAAAATTTCAGATTTTGGAGAGGGAAAAAGAGATAGAAGATGACCTCGGATCGAAACATTTCCTTCACGAAAGTTGTTTGTCTCGACGAGATCTACAACTTTCATGAAGGACCCAAGAGCAAAAGAGGTCACCTGTGAGAAGTGGTATTTTTGGTGGCTCTCCATGTGTATAGAAAACCAACTTTTGGGGGTTTTGCAATTTTTTTGGTGGTTTTAGAGTGGATAAAATTTATATAAAAAATACGATAAAATACAAGAAAATTAATTACACACTAATCGATTTTTTTGGATTTTAAATAAGTAAGGAGATAGGAAAATAAAATAAAAGTAAGAAACGCAAAATTTTTACACAGACCGACAACGAACACTTGGACTCAGTCAGTTTCTTTGAGTTCAGTTTTAATCTGGACTTGGATTCTTATGCCGCTTAATAAAACTTTCATCAAAGAACACAAATGAAAAACAAATAAAATTAAAGGGGTTAATTATGTACATAAAAACTCTGGTCAAAAATAGCAAAAAGTCAAAATGTGCAAAAGATTCCCAAAACCCAACTTTCACATATGATCTCTGAATTTTACGAAATTGGTCTTGTTTTGAAGGTATTTGAAAATGGAGTTCTTTAAAAGTGAGTAGACCAAAATCGGACACTGTATGTGGGAGAGATATGATCATTTTAGTCCGTCAGATGGGAAATTAGCCTTTGGGATTATTTGACACTTATTGGGGTTAGTAATTTTTTGTATTTTTTATTTAATAAGGTTAGTAATATCTACATAATGGAGGTGGTTTTGGGTCAATCGGAGTTAGGATGAATTATTTACAAATGTGAGAAGTTAGCGGCTTTTTGGGCTAATTTACACTTGGGAATTTTAATGCAATTATGTATGATGAAATGCAGATATTATTTACACATGTATGAATGCTAATAATGCTCTATTAATGATTAAATGCAAGTGAATGATGGGGAACAGAGCCTAAATGACAAATTTTAGCATGATGAATACGAGATTCATCACTCAACTTAAAAAATCTTAACTCTGGTTCCTATAAGGTTCTTCTGAAATTAGGTAGATTAAGGTCAAATCAAACCCATCCTCGACATCTATTCATAACTTGATTCAGAACCCACTAACTTATCACTTTACATATGCTAGATATACAGATGAAATGCAGATGACATGCAATATAGATGAATGAAGTGCAAAACAATTTTTTAATGCAAGGATGATATGCATAAGTAAATAAGAAGCCTCTATTTTTATTTTTTTAGAATAAACTGGTATACCTCCTATTTTACAACAAATTTTACAAAAGTAATATTTACAATAATTTTATAAATATTATAAAAATTATAAAATATACAAACTATACAAGAATACATGTATTTAAAAAAAAATAATTTTTACCCGCAACATAATTATTGCATAATATATATACAAAAATACGTGAAAGTACGAGCTATGGGTAAATTATATGCAATATATACACACCCCATATACTTAGTGTGTGCTATGTCCTCAGAGCAAGAGAAGCGAAGGAAAAACATTAAGTTGATCAACCCCCTATACCTAGGCTCTGGCAACCTAAGTGTAGAAGAAGATCAAAAATGGGATGGACGAGGTCAAGAGGGGGAATGGATGAGTATATATACATGGCAGGCATCGGTTCTCCCTATACTTAAGTTCTAGTCAGCCTAAGTCTAGGACAGACGTGAGTGTGAGAACCGAGGATACCTGGAGAATGTACACAGAATGGTGAAGAGACTTGGTCCACTCTCCCCCTATACTTAGGATCTAGTCGTCCTGAGTATAGAAATAAAATGAAATGATGTGGAGCCGAGGCGAGTGATTCGAATCACTAGGGAGGGAGGGAAAGAAAATATTTACAAGAAGGACTGAGAATATATGAGGATCAAGAAGGTTTGTGATGAATCTTCTTGCAAGAGCGAGGAGGTGGATAATATACATATGTATCTCTATCGGAATCATCCTCAGATGAATAATAATGAGGTGAATATATCGTCCAACGAGGGTTGACACACGGTTGCTTGCTCAGATATGCCTTAAGAACAGCCGAATTGAGCTCACTCATATAAACCACCTCATCCAAGCTCGTTGAGGTCTCCTCGGAAAATTCCTTCTCCGGTATGTTGTAGGAAACTTTCTTAGTCAGTTTTCTAGAACCTGAAGAATTGAGAGGGAGATGAGAGAGATTTGCCTTGAGGGGTTCGAGAGAATGCCTCAAGGAATCAACTCTCAACTTCCTTTCACTATATAACCGACTCGAGGATGGAGCAACCATGTTTTTTGGTGGGGTCAATTTGGTCTTGGTTGTCTCTTTTGTTGCAGGTATGGGATGGGGTGTGGTGCTAACCATGGGTCCCTCATCAGATGAGTCTTCATATAGATTATAATATTCATGAAGGTCTTGCACACATCTCGGGAAGGTGCTAGTGATCTCACTTGGCTTGGCATTATTAGTCACGTATGTCGGATCATCAAAATGGTCAAGACAATCAGCAGAAGTCATGTCTAACTCAACGACAACTTCGGATTATGAGACTTTTATTGAAGCTGACATGGTGGTGGTGATGTGAGCAGTGGGAGTCATGGATGTGTGGGAAATCTCTAAACCAACGATCGGCTCGATAATCAATATCTTAGATGTAGTAGAGGTGGGACTCATCTACCTCTCGATGGTCACGATTATCAGCAGCTTTGTGGGTGACCTTAACGTAGAGTGTATCAAAGAATGGGTGAGGTCAAAGTGCTCCCATTGCTGTAAAATTGATTTCCTGAGTGTCGTAATCTATTGTCGCCTTAGCCAGGGCTAAGAACGGCTTCCCGAGAATGATCAGAGACTGGGTAAACTCTCCTTGGTACTCAACGTCAATGATCATGAAGTCTACCTGGAGTAAAGCACCTTGGAAAGTAATGATGGCTGAAATGGTTCCTCTCGACCTTCTTATAGATCTATTAGCCAGATGAACGATCTTTATCGACTTCCTGATTGGACTGCTTGTCAAACACGGTGGTCGAGAGGATATTTATCGATGAGTCATCATTGATTCTCGCATGGTTGAAAGTAGTGTCTTTGATCTCACATTCATCCCTAGGCAACCGCTTCACTCTACGGCTTTTGGTCTTTCTCCCCATCACCAAGGAGATGGCCATAGACACTATGTGTCTCTCAGTCCGTGTCCTCTTATTGCCCAACCTCTTAAGCATCAATTTAGTTATCACAAATTGTTTGAGGTCGTGGAAGTGATCTATGGCATATATTAAGAGAAGCTTAAAAAACAGTTCTTCGTCAAGTGCTTCCCTTAGGGCATGATCCAATTTTTTAGATCTTTCTCATTTTCAATTTTTATGAGTTTTTACGACTTTTCAACTTTTTTGGTTTTTTTGATAGGTGAAGGAGAATGAACAAACTCTAGTTTGGAGGGAAAGTGATTAGTCGAAGAGGAAGGTAGAAGTGACTCCAGATGTACATAGTGTGTGGGTTTCCTTGTGTCTAATCGGCCATCAACATCTAATCCACTTATTTCCTTTTCCACTTTCATACCCAAGCTAGCAAAAATTGAGTGCAATATTTCAGTGACATCTCTCAACTTGGTACTAAATGATTCTTTTTTTCAATGAGTCTAGAAATGTCATCCTCCAAAAAATTCTCATGATGAATCATGGGAGTGTTCTGCTCGATAAGGAATATTGCTGAGATATTGAAGTCTCACACTCAACATACCTAGACTCTGGTATGTAACGATGGGTTGAGTATGGGCCATTCGAATGGCAGATATTGGTCGGAGCCTTATATGGTGGAGTTAATAAAGAAGGGGCTTGTAGATTTTATTCATGAGTCCAATCCCTTATAGGCTCTCTAAATGGTTGGTATGAGGGTTGGCCAATGTAAGCTTGATCAATAAAGTCAATCAAGTCTGTGAAATCATGATGTGCAGGCCTCTCCATTCAGGTTGTTCAATCAACCAAGTTGTAACCTAAGGTCAAGTCAGAATGTGTTTGTGTTATTTGTTGACTTGTCTCATTATTCATATGAAGAGGAGATGAAGTATGCCATGCCAATTATTCATCTCAACAATGACTTGCATATTGAATGGTTCTTTAATTCCAGCAAGCTCTCGAGAGTATGGTGAGTCATCCCAAGATAGAAGTGGGTTAGGAATGTAAGAAGGTGGGGTATGCGAGAAGTACGAAGAAGTGGGGAAATCAGTAGAAGTTCTGACTTCACGGTCTAGATGGGGGTATGAGGAAGAATAAGAAGGTGAAGATGATTGTATTATGGTTGAAGAGGAGTGACCTGGATATGGTGACCAATATCCCGACATCTTAAAGAGCAATGGATGAATGTAAGCGAATCGAGGTAGAAAACATGTAAGTATACATGATAACGCACACAGACAGACACAAAATAAACGTAAGAGCAAACATCAAATTCACCAACTCTACACATGAGGGCCATAAAGATTCGATTGAATTATCTTGTCAGTTTTAGTTGTTTACAAATGCAAGTCTTGCAAAATTAACGAGCTATTGGGTGCATGTATTTCCCTACATTTTTTTCCTGATTCTTACGACTAGTTGCACCCACTTTCAGCCACTATAGGAGTAAGTGTGGACCGTATAAATAGGCTCCCTATTACTTGATGACAGAGCCTTACACAGTGTCCTCTAAACCTCCCACTCTGCTAATCCGGACTGTTTACTGGCTACCCATAGATCATCACTGAAAAATGGCTAATCATTTTTTTGAACCAGTAATCTATATGAAAATCCTGACTTCGCTCTATCCTAGTGTCGTCTCTATCTCACTTGTAAGTAAAATCAGACAATGACGGGGTTGCTCTCCTACAAATAAGGGTTAATTTTAGTCAATTTTTTGTCCAATTCAATTTACCAGACCCAATTTTAGAGACTAGTTGCATTGTAGTTAATCCACACAAGCAATCACATCTACCATCTAGTCCCAATTCCTTTATCCTAGGTTTGAAAAATAGAGAGGGAATCAGAAAAAACCAATGCAATAGAGAAAACAATAGTGAATGCTTGAGTAAGAATAGTTACAGTGCCTCCAACTCTTTACATGCGGGATGCAGTACTGAATTGAAAATTTACACTACATGAGATGCAAATGAGAAAATCGTTCCTAGACAGGCTGTTCTATTAGCGAATGATGAACAATTTAATTTATATTAATAGATCTAAGGTCTAAGTATGTCTCATTCAATGCGATGTGTAGCCCTATAGAGTACGAGCACAAGTAAAAAAATTGCTCTAAGAGCCGCGAGTGCAGGTCTTTGTCTACGTCAGTAACCCACACAACCACGAAGGGTCCAATGCCAAGGATCCGAGTACACACACAAGATTCCGAAAAGAATTTGTTGTAAATATGCCATTATTACAAATTAATTCACAAAAAATGAAAATCTCTCTTCTCAAAACTTCTTGGCATCTCAACAGCTGACTCGATACACGAATCGACGGCCTCTGATGTATTTCGAGATGCATCAACTTCAAGAAAGCCACTCCAAGTCCATCGAGCCCTCGTACAAAAAAATAGAATTTATGTCAGAGAGAGATATCAAAATATATACAAAAATAAATAGAAAACTAATAGAAAAAAATAATTATAAGGTGGTTCGGGGGTCGGACTACCCGAGTGAATGGAAAATCTAAATCTAATTTTCTAAAAGGATCATGACATGTTTACCTCCCCGACAATGACACGGTTTGATAGACTGCTAATCACCATATGTTAAATGTGTCACGTTATTGTAGTCGGACAATTAGGATCAATCAAAAAATAGCCACACGAATTGATGAATCAATGAATAAACTAAAGTGTGGTTTTATGTATTTTTAATATGGGCAAGCCCCAGGGTCGACTCAAGGAGGCAAAGGAACAACGTAGACTCAAATTAGATGAATTAAATAACCATTTTCCGAGTAGAATTTTTTGGTATTTTTTATGTAAAAAAATGCCAATGCAAAATGCAGTTGAATTAAGTTAACAAGAAAACACACAAATTAGGTAAATTAATTTCAATATGAAGTTAATCCAAATTAGCCAAGTTATATTTTTCTTAAATACCTAATCCAATGTGAATGCAAAATGTATTTTTTGGAATTTATTATTTAAAATGCAATAATTAAAAATGCACAATTTTTAGGGATTTTATGCAATTTTTCATGCAAACAAGATGCAAAATTAATGAAATTTTTACTGGAAGTGAAATATGATGAAATGAAGCGACATCAATGTTTTTCGAATTTTCTGACAATGTTTGATTTTTTATGAATTTTTTAAGGGAAACAAAGTGACTGTGAATATTTAAGTCCTAATAAATCCACGAAATCACTTTATCCACAGAGAGATTTATCTCAACAAGATGTTATGATCAATCTTGGAGACTTGAAATTTCACAAAATAATACTTATGGATTTAGTTAAAAATCAATTATAGAAATCAATGCACAAGACATCTCCAATTGCGATGAAATTATGACAAAAAGTAAAACACAATTATTGCATAATTTTTGAATTTTTAAAAAATTTAGAGCAGGGTATTACTGCATGCGAATTTCATATATAAATGGGTAAAATTTCAATAAATATCACACTCTAATTTTAAAATACAATGTAAATGCAGGGGTGTTTTGCAACATTGAAAATAAAACTAAATGAACTAAAATGTACCTAGGGATACATTTGCAAATTAAAGAAACATGAAGGGTTTACTATGCAATTTTTCCAGAAAAATAAGGGCTAACAGGGGCAGCTGGACGCGGAAGTGCGAGAGTGGTGTGGTTGGCGCAACAACGAACTGTATGGCGACGTGCAAGGAATAAGGGAGGCTGCGTACGGAGAGTGACGGTGAGCTGGGCACACGCTCGGTCATGTAGTGAAGGCCGGTGGCAGGGCTGCGCGGAGGTGGTGGCGTGCACGGCCCACATTGGTGGGCGATTGGAGGTGAAGAACTACAGCCGTGCGACTGGGCAAAGCAGCAGGGGTGGTGCGGGAAATGGTTGAGGGTTGCGCGCGGTGGACGGGGTGCGACTAGAGGAGGACGGTACGTGGCTGGAGGTCGGTGGCAAGACCGCGCAGAGGTGGTGGCGCATACGGTTGCGCTACTGGGTGACTAGAGGTGAAGAGTTGTGGTCGTATGGCTACGCGAAGCAGCAGGGGTGGCGCAGGTAGTGGTTGAGGGCCGTATGCGATGGACATGGCGTGACCAGGGGAGGACGGCGCGTGTGGGGGCACGACTGATGTGACTTTTTTATTTTTTAACTTTTTCTGTTGTGCCCTGATTTTTTTGATAAATTTTCTTCAAAAGCAGGGATTAATCAAAAATATGAAGGAATAGGTGGAGAAAGGGGAAGATGATGATAGTGGTGGTGGTGGTAATGGTGTGACTTGATAAAAAATAATATGGTGATGATAATGCAGTGCAGATAAACAAGACAAACAAGTGACGTTAGATAGATAAAAAGACGACAAATCAAATATAGAGAATTTACATGGGGTTTGCCGGATTTGCGGAGCAGCTACGCTAGACTCCTGTCGTGGCCTCAAGAACGATGGCAGAGTCCTTCGAAGCTGAAGCAGCTTCCTGATGAATCCACATTTCATCATCTTTATTCTATCATTTTGGCCTCAAAAACCCTAGTAAATGCTTGTAAATAGCATTAATTATAGCATCTTAGCATTCATGCATGTATCTGTAAATAGTGTATAAAATACTGAAATTAAAGCCAAAATTATAGAATAAATAAAAGAAAATAAAAAGAATAAAATATTGTATATATTTTATGACCCAAAACCCCGAGACCTAGGCATCTTGATGAATAGGTCGACAAGGAATAAAGTAGGGGGAGATAAGGGTCAAATACATGTTCATTTTATCCATTCTTTATTCATTTTGGGACCTATTTTTGATTCCACTTTTTATACGTCAAATAAATAAACTTTGTACATGAATGTTGTAGATAATTTAATAAAGAAAAATACAAAATTGATTTCACTGAAAAATAATATACAAATAAAAAGTTATGGTCTGAATAATAATCCAGAATCCCAACTTCCCAGACCCGTATCTCACAAAGGAAAACTCCAAATGCAGCAAACTCACCTTTAATTGTATATATATTAAAATAAGCTATTTAATGGCAGTGGTTTCGCATTTGGAGGAGCTACGGTTTGAAAGTTGAGTTTCGGACCCTCATTGTATACTTGTACTGGTTAAAATATTCAATTTATTATTTATTCATTATTTGTATATTTTTAATATTTTTATAATTTTGTAAATATTATGTATAATGTATATGTATATTAAAACAGGAAGAAAAAAACCAAATAAAACTCAAAATAAAAAATATATGTACATAAAATACACAGGTTTTATACCTATACACATACCTACACAATACCTACTTATATTTTATTAAATACACAAAACACATCAATAAAATAAAATAAAAATATATTTGTGTATATAAAAGTATTTTATAATTTTATAAAATAATAACTGAAAATAATAAAATTTAAATACACAAAATAAAAATAAAAGAATAAAATATATAGGTAATATACATATAAAGGGTATAAAAGCAAACTTGTAAAAATGCATCTTCTAAAAATAATTAAAAATCAGAATAAAATACTAAATAAAATAATAAATATTTTTTATTTTATAATCGAAATTTAGTTCGTTTATTTTCTATTTTTAATTGAATTTACAATATGATTTTCAAGGGTTTTTCCGGGTTGGTCCACGTGGACCAACCAGGGGGCGGTCATCGTTGACTCTGGTCAACTGCCTGCCCTCCACCCATGTGCGTCTGTCAGAGCGCATTTAACCTCATTTTGGTCGATTTTTCTAGGACACATCTTGCACCGATTCATGATGGAATCTTAACGACTTTTTCTCCTCGATTATCAGGCTTCCTCGCCCAATGTTCATCTCGAGGATTGGGTCATTGTGCCGCCCAATACACCTCGGTCTTTGGGGCGTCAGAACCATATTGTCAAACCACATAAAATGCCCCCTTGACTTCAATTTGAAAATTTGAACCCCTCAATCCATAGGATAGCTCCCAATCTTGTGTCCTGAAGCTCGAGGAAGGTGACAGCTTGCTCTTGAGCTCTTCAGATTGGACGAGCGACGCCTGAGGCGGCTCCAGCACCTCCCCCTTCGTCGGCGGTTGAGGTACCCTTCCCTCCGGCCTACACCATCGAGGATGCCATTTCACCCTTCCATTTTTAGTGCATTTCATTAGTCTTAGGTGTAGGAACAAAAGCCCTCTAGAAATTTTGCAATCCATCGCGTGAATCGCCCGATTGATCATCCTCGCCGGAGCGCACCTCCGGCCGTACTCCCAGCCATCGTATCTCGCTACACCCCCACCCTCTCGAGGTCCAGGCAGTTTGCCCTGGTCCTCCTAATCCTTTTTGCAGGTCAAAGACTATTGATACGAGCCTAGAGCAATTTTTGAGGCCTCGCCGTAGTCCGCAAAGCCCCTCAGCTCCGCCACCCTCCTGCGAGCACCTCGGCCATCACCCAGGCTTTTTTATGCTACCAGCAGCTAGAGGACGACCTCCGGAGGCCGCAACCCCATTTTGAAGCCCGAAGCTCGTCGGAGTGTGGAGATCTGGAGCGAGGAAGATCGCCTCGTCGGCGTTCTTCCTTGTTCTTCCTCCGTGCACCTACACCATCGTATCGAGTAGCACCCTCCAGTTCGCGCAGCAGCCGTTGGATCGAGCCCGGTCTCCACTGTCGGATCTTCTCGCGAGAATCTAATCCCAGCCGTCCAGGCCGAATCGTCATCGCGCGTGCAGGGCGCGCCACGTGTCAAGTGAACGGCCCACAACCGTTCGATCGCCCTTGCGAGGAGATTTTGCAAGTACACCCCTCGTGCTTTTGTAATTTTATTTTAGTCCATAAACTTTAAATGGTAGTTTAAAATTTTTGTAAAATTTTCAAGTAGGCCCTCGAACTTTCCATATTTGCACATAGGTCCTCTACCACGTCACCTCACGTGATTTGTTCACGTGAGGCGCGGGCTTTTTGCATAGAGGCCCCTGGTATTTTATTATTTCATTTCAGTACCAGGAGTTATAGTTTAAGTGTTAAACTTTTGGGAATACTGCATGTAAGCCCCTAAGGGTTTTTGAAATTACATTTCAGTCCTTCCCAGGCGCGTGCAAGTCACGCACCCTGGTGGGTATTTTGCACTGATACCCTTACGGATCTGAACATTTGTATTTGGTCCATAAATTCAAATATCAAGTGTTATATTTTGTGGAAAATTGCTTGGATGCCCCTGGATGTTTAAATATTTGAATGTATACCCCTGCCAGGCTGAAATATTTATGCTAGCTTGTTCTATTTATTTAAGGCACCACTTTAACTTGAAAACTCCAGAAAAATCATGTTAAGCTCTTGTGTGCTTGTACTTTAACGCCATATTTTTAGTTTTTGATTTTATTATATTTTCATAATTATTAAAAATCAAAAACTTGCCATTTCAGTCTTTAACGCCATATATATTTTTAGTTTATATTTTCAGTATTGTCTAGTTTAGAAAATACCAAAAAAATACTAAAACATCTTAAAAATTCCAAAAAAATTACCTACTGTCTATTTTAACCTACTTTAGTCTCAGTCCAAAAATCACTAAAAATTTTAAAAGAAAAACCTTAAAAATTGGAAAATACTTAAAAACTTCAAAAAAATCTAAAAAATCATAGAAAACTCCAAAAAAATACAAACTCAGTTCCTGTTTCTTCTTATTTTATTCTCCTTGTTTTAAATCTAATTTGGGAAAATTTTGAGATCATCTAATATTTTTCCTTCCCATTTTAGTCTCGGTTAGATTGTTAATTCACTATTTTATTTATTTCTATTTTTAAAAATACCAAAAACATTTTGAAAAATATCCAACAATCACAAAAATAGTAGAAAATCATAAAAATACCAAAAATATTTTATTTCTGAATTTTTGAGCATTTTTACATATTTTTCTAAATATTCTATCCCCTCTTTTATTATATAGCTTATAAATTCCAATATTGAAAAAAATATAAAATATAAAAATATAAAAATCAGAAAATTAAAAATCAAAATACAAAACTAAAAATTAAATAAAAAAATAAAAAAATTTAAAAACCCACAGAAACATTTATTTTTGCATTGCATATTGTAGACACACTTCGCATTCACTCACATACACATTTGTAGTTCTACCCTGTTTGCTACCTGTGTTCGAACTCTCTACGTACTTGCTTGCTATACACCATTTATGTAGAGTTAAAAATAAATTTTAACTTCACATTTATTTCTTATTGCTTGATCTATAGTGTGGGTTAATTGCTGATTAAATCCAGATTTTGAATGGTCAACACTTCGACTGTGTTCCCGCCATGTGTGGAATAGAAGACCACTTAACTTTTGGGTTTATCACTTCCTGCAAGGAGGAATAACTGTGATGAAGTGGTTGATACCACCTCAGATCTCTCCTTGGAGAGGTCGTTGCTCGTAGAGGAGGATGCTAGGTCGTTGTCACCGACAGAACACTCCAAGCTCGCTATTTTTTCGTTGAAACACGGAATGGCAGATGAAGATGAATGAAGGAGGAGAAGGGAGTAAAAAGGAGGACAGGGGAAGTTAGAGGTGGAGAAAGTGGCTTGTGCTGGGAGTTGGAGTAGAGAACAAGTAAAAGGAAAAGAGAAAAATAAAATAAAGTAAAATAAGTAGGCTACTAAAAATAATGAAGAGAAAAGAAATAAAAGTAGAAGGAAAATATAAAAATGAAAAAATAAATATAAATAACTAATTAATTAAAATAAATAAAATTAAAAAATTAAAAAATAAATTAAGATTATAATAATAATAAATTGCGTGACATGTGGCACTTCTAGGTGCTGCCACATGTCGCACTTAGAAAAATCAAAAATTAAATATAAAAAATCAAAAAGAAATAACAAAAGGGGTCAAATCAAAAATAAATCAACATATAAGTTGCTCATCTCAACGATATCTACAACTTTTGTGAAAATAAAAAAAAATTCATCTGTATGAAAAGTATTTTGGGGGTACCTTATGGGTAAAAATTATCGTATTTTTATCTTTTGCATTTTTTATCATTTTTAAATAAGAGAAAAATCAAATAAAATTAAATAAAATATAAAAGGAATATTTACAAGTTAATTTATTTTTTTTATTTCTAATAAATAGATAAAATAAAGGTTAGTTTGGTCAATATGTACAATATACAATAGGGGTACAAAACCCAAGTTTCACATACGAACTCCATTTTTTTATGAAATTGGTCTTGTTTTGTATTATATTACTTTAAAAGTGAGTAAACCTAAATCAGACACTGCATGAGAGAGATATGTGCATTTTAAGGTTCTTAGTCTCAACCCAGCGCTCGGGTTTTATTAGACAAATTTACAAGTTAGTAATTTTTTATATTTTTCCTTTATTATTATTAGTAATATATATAGATATAGTCGATTTTATTGGATTTAGAGTCAGTATACTAGATACAAATAGGTTAAGTTAGCCAATATACAGGTGAATATGTACAAGTGGAATTGTCTTCTTATTTAACGCAAATATGCATGCTAAAATGCCAGCATTAATTCTAAATGTATGAATGCTAAAAATGCACAATAAATGGAAATGTGCAGCTAATTGCTCATGAACGAAGGTCTATTTTCAACTTTTAGAGTAATGGATCACATATTCATCCGGAATTTTCAAAATAAAAAGACATTGGCACAAAAAGGAAGTGAGCGTAGATATTTACACGGGCGCGGCTCTTTTATTTACAACAGTTGAGGTTGGAAGATTTACATATCGAAGGTTAGTTATTCTTATAGGTATGTATATACAATTTGTAAAGATTTTATTTGAATGGTGTATACATTCCTCAAACTTATTTGAAAATGATTTTACAAACTATTTTGATAACTATAGTCTAAAATAATTTTTTCTGATAAATTTTACAAATATTTACAAATGTTTGAAAAACAGTTTGAAAAGATTTTTCAAATAGTATATATAGAATTTTCAAATGTTTTTGCAATCATTTTATAGACCATTTGCAAATAGGGTTTCAAGATATTTTATTTCACATAAATTTTAACAAATCAAAAATATTTTCCAAAGGTTGAAAATATTTTACAAAATATTTTCAAAATATTTTTCAAATAGATTTTTAAACTATTTTCCAAACATTTTGTAATATTTTTTACTTATTTATTAATCAATATATACAAAAAGAATTTGAGCAATAATGGACATCTTCTTATTAAATGATTTAATGAATTATATATGTATATTAATATATAGTATTTTAGACATATTATTCAAAAATATGAAAGTATGAGTTATGGCTAAAATATATACAAAGTATAAACACCCCCTATACCTTGCTTGAGCTATGTCCTCACATATTAAAGAGACAAAGAGAAGACATAACTCGCACTAATTATAAAAAAACCAATATTACAATGACTAGAGAATAATGAATGAAAGAATGATAAGTTCATTGATGAATCCATGTTCATCACTCTTTATTCTTTTATTTTAGCTAATTATCTTGGCAAAGCATCATGTAAATAGCTGTAAAGACAATAATTTAGCATTATGCATGCATGTGTTAATGTTACATAATTAGCATGTATTTGTGCAAAAATAAAAGAATAAAGGGGAAAAAAGGAAGGAGGTGTTTGGAATAAATACAGAGTGACCCAAACCCCAAGAGAGGGCCAAGCATTGGCCTGATCGCCAAATAAATAAGTAGAGAGAGATAGGGCTTACTCTATGTTGTACATATTATATATGTAAATGAATAATTATTTTTGACAAAAATAAAAATAAAATTATATTTTTACCTCCTTGTATATATTTCTAAAAATAAAATTAAATTAAAATATAAAAATTAAAATGAAAATGAAAAGAAAATAAAATAAAGTTCTTTCTCCTTTGTACATAATACATGTATATATGCTTTCTTCCCCATTTATTATATATCTGTAAATAAATAATAAAAATAAAGAAAAAATTATTTTATGCTCCAAATATTATGTTATAAATAAATAAAATATAAAATTGGACTATTTTTGTAAAAATAATAAAATAAAAATAATTGTACAAAATACATTGGTATATTATACATGTATATAATACTCTATACTACCTATAAATTAAATTATTTTTCAAAAAAATAAATAAAAATCATAGAAAATAGTTTGAAAAATAACAAACATTTTTTTATTTTGTACACTTTTTTATTTAAAGTCATGTACTATTTTTTATTTAAATTGTAAATATTTCTGTAAATCCTATTTCCTGGTTGGTCCACGTCAGGTTGTTGACCCCGGTCAACCCCCTCTTCCCGAGCTTGACCCGACCTGACCTCTTCACCGGACCATTTTCTTCGATTTTCTAGGGCAGATCAGGCAACCACTCACCCCGATTCTCCTCCCGTGGACTCTCCTAAGGTCCAGGACCCTTGCGGATCCCGAGGAAGGCGTAGGTCTCCTTCGGTTTGCGTGCCCTTGCCTAATTCCTCCAACCTCCTGGGAACGTTGTAAAGCTTCTCATCCACCTCCCAAGAGACGTAAATCATGCCTCGTTCCCTCTCGATACCCTAGCCACCTTCAGCAGAGTGACAATTGCCTGGAGCGCCGCCTGGCATTCGATTTGGTGTAGCGACGTCGCAGCTCAGCCTTTGTGGCCATAGATCCGCCGCGAGCAGCCTCCCTTGCCTTTCGCCGCTTGGTCGAGGCCATTACCCCACCGACCCCTTCGCCTGGAGCTGAGGAACATGTTCCGACCTTCAGATAACCATTTCATCCTCCGCCTTTATCATTTCGATCCGATCTTCCATCTTAGTGCCACCGCTCCTTCGTTAGCTCCGACCAGCCGGTCGGAGCTCCATCATTCACCTTCAGGCACTCTGATATCACTGCGCGATCACCCTTCATCTAGCTCTGTATCCTGATCACCCTGATCTTTGCCTATCTAGCCAAGATTAGGTCTGAGATCTCTTCCTTCGCCGGAGATCAACTAGCATCCCCCGTTGCTTCTTTCACTTCCAGTCCAAATAACAAGGATCGGAGCGTAGCTCCGAGTCAGAGGTAACCTTTGCATGTGAAAGTGTGCGCTGAAGACCCTCGATTCCATCCATCTGAGGCTCGCTGGAGTAGTCCCAGGTCCCCTTCGTCGTCACACCTATCCGACCGGTAGTTGCTCCATCAAGTCCGCTCAGTCGACGCGGAAGCCTTCCACGACTCATCCGATACTTCCCGATCGGCCATCGGAGCTAAGGATCACCTCCTGTGCTCCGGTGAAGTTCACCCCCGAGCTGTTCGTCCAGGCTGCTTCAACACCATCGGATCAGCCCCACACATCCAGACATCATCTGGGCCGCTAACACAGTAGCCTTTCCAGACCGTTGGATGTTAGACCTAGCATCTATCTGCGCCCCACGTCCCTGACCACTTCTGGAGCATCAGATGTAACCCATGCAGCGATAAGAGTCGCACGTCCACTCCCACACCAACAGCCGCCATGTGTCCTTACGTGCTTCAAGGGTATATTTCCCTTTTTACCCTACAATTCTTTGAGTTTACATTTTGGTCTGAAAAATAAATTTATAGTTAAACCTTTTTGCACTCTAGTCCTTGTAGTTTCTGTTATTTGCAATTTAATACTTCCTGTCTGGAGACACGTGCTTCGTCACGTGCATATTGATGTTTTTGCAGTTTTAGCCCTGGACTTGTTTTATGTTATCTTTTGAATGGATGTTTTCTAAAATTACAAATATACCCCTATGAACGGGTTTTTGACGCATGTGCTGAATTGATTGGATAAATTGCATGATTGTCCCCAAACTTTTTATGCGTGTTATGGCTTAGTACAGAAACTTAAATAAATTGCATATATGTCCCTATTTGTTATGTCCCTTATTTTTAATCAAATAATTATTAAGTTAGCTCCAAAAATTCTTCAAAAATTACACGTAGTTCCTTCTACTGTGTAGTATTTTGAGTAATTTTTTGTGACTTAATTTAATCTTATTTGATATTTTCTAAAATTTCAAAACCCTAAAAAGTGTCCCTGACTAATTTAGAAAACCCATAAAAATAGGAAAAGCCCCCTTAAAAATTCCACAAACCTTTCCGTGTGTTTATTTTGCCTTGTTTTAATTTCAGTAGCATTTTGTTTTCATTATCTTTTATATAACATCTAAAAATCACAAAAGACTAAAAATCTTATAAAAATCATTAAAATTCTACAAAAATAAAAAAATATGTTTTCAGCTTCTGTAGGTAGATTTTATTTTATACTTTCACATAAAATTACTGCTAGGATTTTAAAGGCATTTTAAATAATTTTAATTTGCCTTTCTTTCTAGGTTGTACACTTCTTGTTGTTGTTGTTGGCTTTCTTTTATTTTTAGAAAATACTATAAAAAACAAAAAAATCCCAGAAAATTACCAAAAACATATGTACATTTGAAAACACAAAAATATTTTTTTTTGAATTTTTGAATATATTAAACCCTAATAAAAAGCATTGTAGTGAGCTTGCTTTTATTCTCTTATTTGTTTTCTTAAAAGAAAATGTAAAAAAATTGCAAATTAAAAACCACCAAAAAATACGCCTTTGAGTGCTTGATTTCTGACTACTCGTAGGTTGTCTCGTGCTCCTTGAGTTCGACCCTGGTGGCTATGCCAGGTTAAATAAATAGTAAGACAGCTTGCCTTGATTTTCATGTTTGATCGATTTGCTTTGGTGGTCTGATTTTTCTGGTTGATTGTGCCTTGTGATTCGGGTCGAAACGACCTTCGATTTTTCTTAATCCGAGTTGCCTGGGGCCGTCATCATCGATCATCCCCTCCATACTTAGGAACAAATAATTCTAAGTATATCATATTGTATCAACATGCATGAAGGGTTGAGGGTGGGAATGAACAACTCACAGTTCGCCCTATCTCCCCCTATAGTTAGGGTCAGATATCCCTAAGTATAAACATGAATGAGAGGAGACAGGTGGTGAGACAAAGAATGAACACATTATATCACTCATCCCCCCATACTTAGGATAAAGCATATTCTAAGTACAGAAGTAATGAATGAGGAAAACAAAGCAGACGATAGAAAATGCAACAAAAAAGAAGAAAAGAAGAAAAGAAAATAAGGAAACTTAAAGGAAGAGTTTTTGAGTGACATTATCTGAATCTTTTGATGCTGCTAAAGTTGTGGATGTTTCTTCCTTGAATATCACTTAGACTGAGCCGACAGAAAGTGTCATGCTCGAGGTAAGGCTTTAGTAACTGACTGTTGACGACAAAAGGTTATGTGTCATGCGATAATTCTGATATTACAATACTTTTGTTGCCATGCACTTATTGTACTCTAAATGGACATGTCCCTTTACTCTTTAACTTGTCCAGGAATATCTTCAATTTTGCATCAAATAACCACACTTTCTGTCCAGCCAGTCATCCAGCGTTTAACCTTCTCCTTGTACATCAATGTGTTATCATATGTATAGTATCGAAACTCCAGGAGCCTGTTCAGATCCTATTTTCTTTTCTGACAACCCTTATGTGAGTCCAAATTGCAGATATTGACTGCCCACATGAATTTATGAATTAGTTCCATGGGTAGATCGCATGGTATTACATATACAAGATGGTAGGGCAACATGCTCAAGAGAGGCATGTAAGAGGTTATGTACACCCAAGAGACGAAGTCCAAGAGTTGGGATCAGTTCTTTCTGTATAGCTTCACAAGATTTTGCAGGATCGTCTTGAATTCTCTATTTGGCTACCCAACCATGCCATTGGCCTGGGGATGTAAGAAGACGCGACTCCGTGCTTGATATCGCACTCCTTCATTAATTTCTTGACCTCTATGTTGATGAAGTGACTACCCCTATCTGATATTAGTATCTCCAGAATCCCAAACTGTGGTATGATGTTTTCTCCCAAAAACCGACACAATGTACGATTGTCTGCAAAGCGCACGGGGATAGCTTCAACCCAACGACTCACATAATCAACAACGAGAAGGATGCGCTTGTACCCTTGGCTATTAGGAAAGGTACTCACGAAATCAATACCTTGCACATTGAACACATCTGAAATATGAATAAATTTTAGGGGAATTGAGTCTTTTTCTATGAGGGTTCCTCCCATCTTATGACAATCTTTGCAACATTTCACGTAGGTTGCGACATCCTTGAATAGTGTAGGCAACCAGAGGCCATACTGTGGAATTTTCACTGTAATTATGTCTCATGAGTGGTGTCCACTAGATTCGAGTAAATGACAGTGCTCGAGGACACTTTTCTGCTCCTCTTGTGGAATGCAACGCTGCCAAATACAATCTACTCCTTCCCTGAACGATAGTGGGTCTTCCCAATGATAGAAGTGGATCTGGGACAAGAATTTGTTCTTTTTATTCTTTTCCCAATCATGTGGAATAACACTAGTGACGATGTAATTCAGCATATCAGCGTACCACGAGAGAGACGTCACTGCCAAAATTGACTCATCTACAAGGTGTCTGTGATGGGCACGTTGTCTGTTGGAGTCTCCTGACTTTCCAGACGGAAGAGATGTTTTACTACCACATTCTGAACTCTAGGTTTGTCTTTGATTTCCAAAATCGAATTCCTAAAGGAGAGTGATCCATCTTATCAATCTTGTCTTGGCATCCATCTTCTATTGTAAATACTGGATAATAGAGTGGTCGATAAAGATAATGACTTTTGATCCAAGCAGATAGGATCTAAACTTCTCTAAGGTGAAAACCACTGCCAGCAGCTCTTTTTCTGTAATAATAGAGTTTCTCTGGGCTTCGTCCAGTGTCTTGCTAGCATAGTGAATGGAATAAGGTACCTTATCTTTTATCTATCCCAACATTATCCCAACTGCAAAGTCTAACGCAGCGGTCATGATCTCAAATGGTAACGACCAGTCGGGCAACTACAAGACTGGATCTTGTGTGACTAGCTCCTTCAACTGATTAAAAGAAAGGAAAATATATTGATCAATTGTAAACTCAGTCTCCTTGCATAGTAACTCAGTAATAGGCCGGACGATGTAGTTGACGGCCTCGAAGAATAAAATCTCACATGCCCTAAAAATAACCTCACTTATTTGATATTCTGAGGTGGTTGAAGGTTGCGGATGATGTCCACCTTTGCTGGGTTGACTTCCATGACACGTTTGGAAAATGACATGGTCCAATACAACCCCTTAGGTGATCATGAAGTGACTCTTTTTCCATGAGAGCACAAGATTAACTTTGTGGTAATTCTGAAGTACTCGATCTAGGTGTTGAAGGCAAGTGTCAAAACTATCATAATAGACTGAGAAGTCGTCCATGAACACCTTGAGAAAACAGTAAACTGCAATCCATATCATTGAAGATGACTATCATGCACCTTTGGAATGTGGCAGGTGCATTGCACGATCCAAAGGGCATTCTTTGAAAAGCATATGTGCCGAATGGGCAAGTAAAGGTAGTCTTCGCTTGATCCGCGGCGGTGATTACCACTTGGTTGTACCTAGAGTACCCATCCAGAAAGCAATAGAACTCCTTGCTTGCTAGTCTTTCCAACACTTGATCACTGAACGACAAGGAGAAGTGGTCCTTCGTTGTCGTTGAATTCAGACGGTGATAATCAACACATAGATGCTAGGATATCAGTATCCGAGTAGAAATTTCCTCTCCTTTATCATTAGTAACCACATTGAGTCTTGATTTCTTTGGAACTAGATGTAGAGGGCTCACCTATTTTGAGTCGGAGATGAGGTAAATAAATCCTGTGTCACACCACTTGGTGATTTTTTCTTAACGACGTCCCATAAATTTGGATTTAATCTTCGTTGGAATTCTCGGCTTGGCTTGACATCATCTTCCAAAAAGATATGGTGCGAACACAATGCTTGACTTCTCCCATGCAGATCTGATATACGCCAATCAAGTGCCTTGTGACTTTTCTCTAGAACCTAAAAGTCGAGATTCCTGATCGGGGGTTAGTCTGTTGCTAATGATAACTGAAAACATGTTTTATGCACCAGCAAGGAAGGCATACTTGAGGCCTGCTAGAAGTGGCTTTAATTCAGGTTGAAGTTCTAGTCGGCTTCTTCGCAACTTCTAAGACCGCACTGGTATGTGGAAACTCATCTGGAATTTTGATGGTTCTACACACCTCGGCTGATTGAATTTCAGAAAACTGAGTGTCGAACATATCTTCATATGATTCTATGTGTTTGGACTGGCATGAATCTTGTGGGTGCAAACTGGACAGCAAATTGAGATTAGTATCCCATGTAACATCAAAGCAACTGTAGATTGCACTTTCTGAGTCCTCATCGGAGATGAGGCATTCCCATGTCCATGGATCATTCAATGATAATTCAGAGTCTCTGATATCTGCAATATGGTCATAGTCTACTCTAGACGGTCATGCCCTCCCTTCATTACATACAACCTTGGGCTCACTGACCATGTCCATTGTAACCTCGCCATTGTTTCAGTTGAACAATATCTTTCCAGACCCATAATCAACCACGACCTCTGCAGTGTGCATGAAAGGTCAGCCTAAGATAATCATAGTATGGAGTAATGGAGCATATGAGTCCATATCGAGGACTACAAAATCAATTGGAAATTTCATTTCCTAAATCGTAACGATAACGTCCTCCAACATACTTCAGGGTTGCTTGATTGATCGATCCACAAACTGAAGGATCGTCCTTGTAGCTTTCAGGGTACCCAACCTGAAATCCTGAAGCAATGAGTAGGGTATGAGGTTGATGGAGGAACCGCTATCAAGCAAAGTTTACTCAAAAAGTTGGTCAAAATCTCAAATATGATGAGTGGTGTTCCTTTGTCAGTTTTCTTCTATGGGAGGTTGGTGATTGATGTAATAGTAGCCATGGAGAGGACATGCTTTTCAACCAGCTTGCATCTGGCACTGCGGTTGGAATGACGCTTGTTTATACAGGTTTCTTTCAAGCCTTTCTTTACTGCAGGCATGTACTCCATGCTTGCATTAATGGTAATTCAATAGTCAACTTTTTCAGAATATCTATTGATATTGATCACATAATGGACTTTTTCATTTTGCATTTTTTGGATTTTTCAATTGCATCTAGAAATGGAATATTCACATAATTAAAATTAAAAGCATTGTTCTTATTTACAATAGAATTCTTGTCCACAATATTATGTACACCTGGATCACAAAAAGAGGTATTTATTCCAATACTAGGTGGACATCCAAAAGCTACAATCTCGGCTCCATCAGTTGACTCTGGATTGGTTGCGGGTGTTGGATCCTTCATTGATGGCACAACT
The DNA here is from genome assembly GCA_037367405.1 of Ottelia alismoides. Classification (NCBI taxonomy): domain Eukaryota; kingdom Viridiplantae; phylum Streptophyta; class Magnoliopsida; order Alismatales; family Hydrocharitaceae; genus Ottelia; species Ottelia alismoides. The sequence goes on along the minus strand of JAZKJV010001091.1, from coordinate 631,917 downwards.
TTGCTTCGACTGCGATCTTCTTTTTGGTCTTTTTTCTTTTTGCTGATTTTTTGGTCTTTTTATGTATGATGATGGAAGCTGGTTGCCGATGGTATGGCTCCCCCTCCTTTTTCTTCCTCACTTGGACCTGAAGCTGGCATGACTGATGCAGAAGATGACGATTCACAAGATGAAGCTTTATTTATCCCTTTGGTTAGTGCAGATGGAGGAAAAGTCTTACCGCTCCTAAGAGTGATAGCATTAGGTAAGACAAAATCACAAGTATTTGGTTCTACAGGCATAAGCGGGACTTTAATTTCTACCTGCTCTTTGAGATTTAAAATTATAAGGGATGGCTTCAACCTGAGCCGGAATTAACAATTCGGTGGTCGTCAGGTCATTACCTTCTCATTCATTTCAGTTAGGCCTTTTACCAACTGGATGAGACAATCGAGGCACGCGTTAATGGGAACCACCTCGGAAGGTGCAGCATGTTGCTGGGCCTAATGATGCGAAGGTTGGTGGTGCTGATTTTATTGATGATGTTAAGGAGGAGGAAGCTAAAATTGATGATGGGGATGAGGAAGGTACCATTAAAGAGGTGCAACCACATACAAATGATGCAGTTGATGCTGACGGTACTGCGACTGCTGCCGATATTGTTGGTTTTATCTTCAAGGCTGTTGATATGGTGGAGACTGATGGAATAGAGGTTGAGTTGTGAGGACTGCATGAATCTCCCACCCCATGACTGGTGATAAGGCCGGTTGGCTGAAGACTGACCCTTGTGTGTCTGCCAAGATGGGCTAGTTGTGTGTCATTGCTCTAGACACCATTAACTTTCTGAATCATGGGTGGTGGAGGGAAAGCTGGCTCATAAGGATACTAAAATTCTGGTTGATAAACAACCATCTGTTGCTGTGGCAGGGCCTGCATGGGATCCTGCACGTAGTATACGTATTGGACAACCAGTTGTTGGGTACTGGACTGAAGCTGCTACTACGGTGATGGCTCTTCCTTCTGCTCAGCTGGAGTTTCTGTGTATGGTGTCGCTGACTAGCATGCATTGATGGTGCTGACTAATAACTCCAACTGCTTGGTAATCTGGTCCAACTTATCCAGATGATGTGTCCTCTGTTCAATTACAACAAGTTTCTCAAGATCATGGGATCACTTTTCAATTATATCAATCTTAGAGAGATGGCCCCTAATGATGCTGAGGTTGGAGCTCTCATCTCTCTCTGCCTCACATGATACTGCCATGTGAACTGGCTTATGGAGGACCTGAAGCTGTCTTTAATAAGCACGTGATGAAGAGAGGGCAGCCACTCCCTCAGCCATTTCTTCATATATCTACCATACCAAGTCTTCATCCTTATTAAAGTGGGATCCCCCACATGTAGCATCAACTAGTATCTGGCTTTAGGTCCCCAAAAAAGTGTTGTACCAGGGTGGTCCTTGGTATATCATGCCGAGGGCACTTTTCCTGCAGGTCTGTAAATCTTTCCCAAGCTTCATGGATGGACTCGTAGGTAGCCTGGGAGAAGGTGCTGAACTTGGATCGCGGTTGAGCCGACCGAGAGGGTAGAACTTGTGAAGGAACATAGGTCATCACGACCTTTTCCCAAATGATTGACCCAATAGATGGCTTGATTTTGTAAGTTGAAGGAGAACACAATCATCTTCACTACACTTTACAGGATGTTAGGGTAGTAGGTCGTTCTTCAAATGCGAGAGAACTTGTCGCGACCCCGATTCCCGGGCCGTTGGATCCTCCCATATCCGGATCTGGTTACTCAGCAATAATTTATTCAGCAATCACAACTAACATTCAGAAACAGACTACAAATAGAAATACTCAGAAGTTCAGATGATACACTGTCCCACTATAACCATTTAAATGTATGTCAGCTTGAAAGGAAAATATACAAAAGATTACTAACTACCTTAAAGAGTAAAGCTGTTGTGGCTGGCGGGATGTCTACTATGTAAGCTGGATGAATTTTTAAAATCCTTGCGATGGCTCACTGACACCTGTTGGGTTTTCCATAAATCATAGGATAAAAATTAGCGAATGCTAAGTAAGGAAGAAGAGAAAAGCAAACAAATTGTGTAATTTTGCAAAACTTGTTATCACAAAAGGTTTCATTCCCTCTTGTTAAGTTAAGTCATATTCCATTCTATTCCACGTCAGGGATTAGTCCAGGGGAACCCCACCCTTCTTGGACTATGAAGCTGTGTATACTTCAAGATTGGAGATTGCGTTGATCTTGGTAAGCTTATGCCACCGCACATCGCCTCAGCCAATCCTCCAATACTACTCTGATAATTTCCTTTTCTTTTATTCACTAGGGTCTCAACCCTCAGCCTGGAAAACAAATGAGCACACCGTCCTCGAGGACTCGGTTGCTTAAAACCTCAGGCTAACATTTAATCATATAACCTAACGGCTTTAAATACATATTATCGTAACCCAGCCGCTATTGAACCACCCGTGCCTCCACATGGCACGACCACATCTTCCATCGTTCAACACAAAGATATTGGCTCCCGGTACCACGCGTTACAAATAATTCATTTTGTGCGCATTTATCATAACAGGGCAATCGTGTACCACCTATGTAGGGAAACACCAATACGGGTTCCTTCTGACAAACCTACAGGTTGCATGCCCGACCTGTAGTTCTACTCCCAGTCATCCTTAACGTGACACATGATCCTTTTCAGGATCTAACTCAAACCACATCAATTCCCATGATGTAATTCTTTCGTTAAGTCTTCGACTTTCATAATCAACAACACTTAGTATAGACTCACATATATATTATTCATAACCATATATACTCATATTTATGCCTATTTTAACTCTCAAACCCTAACATTCAAAGTCAACGCATCAATTTGATGCTTAAGCCTTATTTTAATGGAAATCACAAAGCAATTCTCCAGACTTTTCAAAAAAAATAGCCAAAATTATGGTTATTCATAGCAAAGAACATAAAATCAAAAATTTCAATAATCTCGTATGAAAACCCAAAGCAAAAGGAAGGATTTCGTTATCTAATCTAGCTCTCTCTTGTGTATGCAAGGCTTTATCGTGTTTCGTTTTTAGAAAGGCTACTTTAAGGCTCCTGAAAAGATCGAATTTCATTTTCGTATCAAAAATGCTAAGAATGTGTCAAGAACGCGAAGAACGAACGAAGAATGTAAAGAACAATAAGAACGCCAAGAACATATTTTCTCTTAAAATTTTGGCAGAGTTTCTCCTTATATCGGGACATATTTCCCAGAAAATTTTGGCAGATTTTCCCCTTATATCGGGACATATTTCTCGGAAAATTTCAGCAGAGTTTCCCCTTATATCGGGACATATTTCAAAATAAAAACGAAAAGAGTTTCCTCTTTAAAATCAATCGAGAGGAAAATAACAACGAAACTGAAAGAATATGCTCAAACAACAAGAGATGAAGAATTGGTAGACACCACACATCTTAGGTGAGTGAACGTGTGACGAATCACAGGGTCACTGACTTGCATAGCCGCCCGCACCTAAGTAGGGTATTACACAGATTTCTCCATCAAAATAATTATAAAAGCATAATAGAAAGAAAGAAAGATAAACGATGGAGAATCAGTAGACACCACGCGTCTTAGATGATTGAATGTGTGATGAATCACAGGGTCACTGACGTGCATAACCGCCTGCACCTAAGGAGGGTGTTACACAGATTTCTCCTCGAACAACAACAGGAAAACGAATCGGAAAGAAAGATGAATCAAACAAAACTTGGAAGAACAAGAGAATGAATTGAAAGCCTAGCTTACGAAGCAAACTAAGAGAGGATCATACCTTTCTCCTCCTCGTTCTCCCGGCAGCGCTTCGCTAGCGCTCCTCGCCTCCCACTCCTCCTCCCGACCTCTCGACCCTAGCCCTTGTGGTGGTGGTGGTAGTGGAAATCGTAGAGAATGAATGGGTAGGGGGTCTATTTATAGGCTCCCGAAAACCACTAACCATGGTTAGAAAATCATGGTTTAGACCTTAACCATGGTTTTGCGGCCCATGTTTTTGGCCCATGGTTTTAGCCAAAACTTATCCCAAACTTGGGGCTTAAGCTAGAACATTCTAGAGGATTCTAGATTCGCTAATGACGCCTAATTAACACTAATCGTGATTAACTTTCACTAATCGCGATTTAACTTTTGCGGTTTACGCTTATCTTTTGCTAACTATTGATTAGTGTTTGCTAATGATCATTAGCTGTTTTCAATCCGTCATTAGTTTCTTTAATCATGTTTAATTAGTCTTAATGACAGTCATTATGGGTTAATGACATCTTAGCCTTCCTTACTCCTCTTTCTTCCGAAAATCATAACAATTCGAAACGAAGTCTGATTCACACGAAACAAATTTCATTAGTTTTCTCTTGACGAGCCGGATCTTATTATATAGGATCCGAGATATGCCAAGTTCAAGGCTCTACAATTATAACAACCTTAAAGAAAGTCTCGTCCTCGAGACTAGAAATGCAGGCATAACAACTTTAAAGAGGATTGAAACCATAACAACCTTAAAGAGAATGAACGTCCTTTCATTTATAATGAACATATACATAATACATAGTGCTATCATTCAAACAAGTACGGGTATTTCTCTCTCATTTCTACCTCAGGTTCCCATGTGGCTTCTTCAAACTCTTGGTTCCGCCACAATACTTTAACTAGAGGCACCTCTTTGTTTCTCAACTTCTTGATATCCCTTTCAAGTATTTGCACATGTATCTCTTGGTATGTCAAGTCTGGCTCAACATAGAAATCGTCATAACTTATCTTATGCTCTGGATCCCTAATGTACTTTCTCAGATTTGATACATGAAATACATCATGTATTGCCGAAAGATGTGGAGGAAGCGCAAGTCTATAGGCAACTTTTCCAATCCGTTGAATAATTTCAAAGGGACCCACGAACCTGAGTGCTAACTTCCTACGCAAGCCAAACCTCTAAACACCCTTCATAGGTGATACTTTGAGAAATACAAAGTCACCTACCTCAAATTCAAGGTCTCTTTGCCTGGTATCACTATAACTTTTCTGGCAACTCTGGGCAGTTAATAGTCTTTTACTAGCAAGCTCTACAGCTTCATGTGTCTCCTGAAGTCTATCTGAATCATAAAGGTTCTTTATTCCGACCTCTTACCAATACAAAGGAGTAGTACACCTTCGTCCATATAGTGCTTCAAATGGTGCCATGCCAATACTTGTATGGTAACTATTATTGTAGGTGAATTCTACAAGAGGCAAATGTTTAATCCACAATCCCTTCCATTCTAAGGCACATGCTTGTAGCATATCCTCTAGTGTTTGAATCAAACGTTCTGATTGATTGTCTGTTTGTGGATGATATGCTATGCTTAAGCATAACTGTGTACCTAAGGCTTTCATGAAGTTCTCCCAATAGTGTGAGGTGAATCGTGAATCTCGATCGGAAAATACTTCCTTTGGGATACCATGGAAGCAAATCACATGCGTAATATATAACTCAACAAGCTGGTTTGGAGTGAACGATAATCTTATCGGAATAAAGTGTGCTACCTTTGTCAGACGATCTATTATAACTCAGATACTATCTTTACTACCAGTCGTCTGAGGTAAGCCAGTAACGAAATCCATGGAAATGCTTTCCCATTTCCATTCAGGTATAGGGAGGGGTTGCAATAATCTCGGTGGCTTTTGGTGTGAATCCTTTACCTGCTGGCAAGTGAAACATGAATTCACAAACTCAGCAACATCTTTCTTCAATCCTGGGCACCAAAAGTATGAATGAAGATCCTTATACATCTTTGTAATTCCTGGATGAATAGATAATCTTGAGCAGTGCGCTTCTGGTAAGATGTCTTTCCTTAGTTCAGGTGTGTTTGGTACACAAACTCTGTGATGGTTATACACTAACCCATCTTGTATCTGGAATCCTCTATTTCATTCTTCTCAAGTTGTTTTCTCAAGTCGTTAAGGACTGGATCATCCTTCTGTCCTTTCTCTATTCTATCCCAGATCCCTGGTTTGTATTGGTGAGGAATAGTTATAGTATCAACACTACTATCAAATGGTTTCCATTCACTTAACCTTGATAGTAAACCCCAGAAGTGGATAGCACTTACCAACCCAGGTGAATAAGTTCTTCTGCTAAGGGCATCTGCTACGACGTTCCCCTTATCAGGGTGGTAGGAGATAGTGCAATCATAGTCTTTCAACAACTCTAGCCACCGTCTCTGTCTCATATTGAGTTTCTTCTGATCAATAGATATTTCAAGCTTTTATGATCAGTGAAGATTTCAAAAGTAATACCATAGAGGTAATGTCTCCATATCTTTAAAGCAAAAACTACAGCAGCTAATTCAAGATCATGTGTTGGGTAGTTCTTTTCTTGTGTCCTGAGCTGTCGTGATGCATACGCAACTACCTTACCATGTTGCATAAGAACTGCCCCAAGTCCTTCTTTAGACGCATCGGTGTATACCGTGAACCCTTCACTCCCAGAGGGTGGAGTAAGGATTGGTGTAGATGTTAGGCATTCTTTCAGTGTCTGAAAACTAGCTTCACATGTATCATACCATAAGAATGGAACCTCCTTCTGAGCTAGTCTAGTCATTGGCAATGCTATTCTTGAAAAGTCCTTCACGAATCTTCTATATTATCCAGCTAAACTCTGAAAAGATCGTATTTCTGTGATAGCCTTCGGACGTTCCCAACTCATCACCGCACTAACCTTTGTAGGATCAACTGATATGCCTTCCCCAGAAATAACATGGCCTAAGAAAGATACTTCAGATAGCCAGAAGTCACATTTGCTATATTTAGTATACAGTTTGTTCTTCCTTAGAGTTTTAAGTGCCCGCCTGAGATGGTGTTCATGCAGATACTTATCCTTGGAGTAAATAAGCACATCATCAATAAAGACTACTACAAAGTGATCTAAGAACTCCTTGAATACTCTATTTATGAGATCCATGAAGGTTGCTGGGGCATTTGTTAGTCCAAAAGGCATAACTAAGAATTCATAATGCCCGTATCTAGTTTCAAAAGCTATATTGGGAATATATGTATCTTTAATTTTCAAATGATGGTATCCAGATCTTAAATCAATCTTGGAATACACAGTTGAACCCTGTAACTGATCAAAGAGATCATCTATTCTTGGCAGTGGATACTTATTCTTTATTATCCTCTTGTTTAGTTGTCTATAGTCAATACACAACCGCATTAACCCATCCTTTTTCCTAACAAGTAAGTCAGGTGCACCCCATGTTGAAGTACTAGGATGAATGAATCCTTTATCTAACAGTTCTTGAAATTGTACCTTTAACTCTCGTAACTCAACTGGTGCCATCCTATACAAAGGGATAGAGATAGGTTGAGTATCAGGTATGAGAGAGATTTCAAATTCAATCTCTCGCTCAGGTGGTAATCCAGGTAGTTCCTATAGAAATGCATCAGGAAACTCGCACACTATAGGTATATCTTCCATCATTCCGTCTGATCCTGATGTAGTGGTTACATAAGCTAAATAACCTTGGCATTCTTGCTCTAACTACTGTTGTGCCTTCAATGTAGAGAAATATTCGATATCATCATTCGATGTCTTTCCAATGAACTGGAACTCTATCGAGTTAGGAAGGTGAAACGCTACTGTCTTCTGAAAACATTCAAGACATGCATGATGCCTTTCTAGCCAATCCATCCCTAGGATAAGATCAAAGTCCTCCATTTATATTAGTAGTAGTGAAACAGGTAACTAATGTCCCGCCATCACTGCTATGCAATTATCCAGGATTTCTCGGATTATAAATACTTGTCCTCCCGGTCCCTTGATCAGATAGGACCGTTGTACTTCTACTATTATCTTACCCAAAGTGGGTACTAATCGTCGAGCAATAAATGAATGTGAAGCACCAGAATCAAATAAGGCATGTACTGAAAAGCCATGAATAGTACGGTACCTCGTACGACTATGCATGAATTATAGGCTTGTTATTCAGTAATTTCATTGAGTTGGCCATTAGGAATAGGCAATCTATAACCCGCAATGTTTTATGGTGGCTGCTGTGTAGGAGATGCTCCTTGCGAGCCACGAACTCTGCCATGTCTTCCTCCGCGTGTTGCTCCATTGCTCGGGGTGGATGTTATACTGTTAATTGAAGTTGGTTTAAACCCTGAACCTCTCAACTACGGACAGTCTTTCCTAATGTGACCTTCTTGATGACAGTGATAACATGCACGTGTCCTGTCTGAGCTGAAGACCCAACCACAGAGGTACTAGTTCTTGGTGCTGAGTTACGGGGGTATAGTGGAGGTCTAGAGAAACCCCCTCTTCCTGATAATTCTTGGCCCAAGGTCTGTAATGAGCTTATATTGGAACCGACTGGATGATAACGATTGTCTCATCGGTTATAACTCGCCTTACGTTTGGATAATCCACAGTAAAGTGAAAGCTTCTTCTTTGGCGATGTTCATCCCTCTCCATCTCAATACGAGAGATGATGTCCATGGCTTCATCTATAGTGGTGGCTCTAAAACCTGCAAGATTCTCTCTCAAATCTCCCTCAAGACCGCTAATAAATTTGGTAAGACACTCTTATGGTGAAGCTTCTAAAGCTGGGGAGTAACGTAGTAGCTCCGTAAAGTGAATATGATAATCTCATACATTCTTAGATCCTTGGGTCAAAGAAGCTAACTCCCTCCTCTTCAATTCTTCCCAATTGGAGGGATAGAAGTGGTCTCGGAACCTCTCTTCAAAAACATCTCATGGAACATGATCTGCTAATTTCTTGGAAATTGCTCTCTACCATCGTCTTGCATAGTCTGTTAAGGAGTAATCAGCAAAGTGCACCCAAGTATCTGTTGGTGCGTGTATTATTCTCAACATCCTGCTGACATCATCAAGCCATAGTTCTGCCTCAGCAGGTGTCTCTATGCCTTTAAATCGAGGAATCCTTCCCTTTCTGTAATTATCTAGTAATGTTTGGTGTTTAAGAAGGGCCTTCTCCATTGCTCCTTCAACCGGGGTAGGAGCAGACTCGATTGAGGGATGGTAACTACATTCTTCCTCAGAAAGATGGACAGAACCTTCAATCCTGGCATCTGCAGGTTTAGATGCCCCGGGTCTCTCAGCTTCTGCATTGAGCCTCTCCTCCAATGCTCGTTGCCTTTGCTCCATGTCTTAGAGCATTGCCATTGTAGCCGCTAGTTGTCTAGACACGTCTTGGTCTGCCATGATCCTGGGATGAGTCAAGGTAAAAGATCAGATCCGATATGTCTTAGCATGATTTACATAAGGGACAATGACTTGTGAATGGTATTTCAGTCAGTTATTAAGATCAAAGGATCTAAATACAACCTTAGTTTCTAAATACCGCTCATAGTTATTAATTACTAAATAAATTAATGGAGTAACCGGGCTCTAATACCAATCTATCACGACCTCGATTCTCGGGCAGTCGAATCCTCCCATATCCGGATTTGGTTGCTCAGCAATAATTTATTCAGCAATCACAACTAACATTCAGAAACAGACTGAAAATAAAAATACTCAGAAAAAAGTATTTCAACACTTCTCCATTCACAAAATAAAGTTCAGATGATACACCGTCCCACTATAACTATTTACATTTACATCAGCTTGAAAGGAAAATATACAAAAGATTACTAACTACTTTAAAGAGTAAAGCTATTGTGGCTGGCTAAATGTCTAGTATATAAGCTGGAAGAATTTTTAAAGTCCTTGCGATGGCTTACCGACACCTGTTGAGTTTTACATAAATCATAATATAAAAATTAGCGAATGCTAAGTAACGAAGAAGAGAAAAGCAAATAAATTATTTAATTTTGCAAAACTTGTTATCACAAAAGGTTTCATTCCTTCTTGTTAATTTAAGTTCTATTCCTTTCTATTCTACGTTAGGGAATAGTCCAGGGGAACCCCACCCTTCTTGGACTCTGAAGTTGTGGATACTTTGAGATTGGAGATTGCATTGATATTGGTAAGCTTATGCCGCCGCACGTCGCCTCAACCAATCCTCCAAATACATATTATCGTGACCCAGCCGCTATTGAACCACCCGTGCCTCCACATGGCATGACCATATCTTCTGTCGTTCAACCTGAAGATATTGGCTTCTGGTACCAAGCGTTGGAAATAATTCATTTCGTGCACACTTATCATAACATGGCAACCGTGTACCATGTAGGTAGGGAAGCGCCAATACAGGTTCCTTCCTACAAACCTACAGGTTGCATGCCTGACCTGTAGTTCTACTCCCAGTCATCTTTAACGTGACACACGATCCTTTTCAGGATCTAACTCAAACCAAATCAAATCCCATGATGTAATTCTTTCGTTAAGTCTTCGACTTGTATAATCAACAACACTTAGTATAGACTCACATATATATTATTCATAACCATATATACTCGTATTTATGTCTATTTTAACTCCAAAACCCTAACTTTCAAAGCCAGTGCATCAATTTGATGCTTAAACCTTATTTTAGTGGGAATCACAAAGCAATTCTTCAGACTTTTCAAAAAATAGCCAAAATTATGGTTCTTCATAGCAAAGAACATAAAATCAAAAATTTCAATAATCTCGTATGAAAATCCAACAGCAAAAGGAAGGATTTCGTTACCTGATCGAGATCTTTCTCGTGTATGCAAGTCTTTATCATGTTTCATTTTTAGAAAGGCTATTTTAAGGCTCCTGAAAAGATCGAATTTCATTTTCGTATCAAAAACGCTAAGAATGTGTCAAGAACGCGAAGAACGAACGAAGAACGTGAAAAACGCGAAGAACACGAAGAACACGAAGAACGTCGAGAACATATTTTCTCTTAAAATTTCGGCAGAGTTTCCTCTTATATCGGGACATATTTCTCGGAAAAATTTCGACAGAGTTTCCCCTTATATCGAGACATATTTGCAAATAAAAACGAAAAGAGTTACCTTTATAAAATCAATCGAGAGGAAAATAACAACGAAACTGAAAGAATATACTTAAATAACAAGATATGAAGAATCGGTAGACACCACGCATCTTAGGTGAGTGAAAGTGTGACGAATCACAGGGTCACTGACGTGCATAGCCGCTCGCACCTAAGTAGGGTATTACACAGATTTCTCTATCAAAATAATTATAAAAGCATAATAGAAAGAATAGAAACATAAACGATGGATAATCGGTAGACACCACGCATCTTAGATGATTGAACGTGTGACGAATCATAGGGTCGCTGACGTGCATAGCCGTCCGCACCTAAGTAGGGTGTTACACATATTTCTCCTCGAACCACAACAGGAAAACGAATCGGAAATAAAGATGAATCAAACAAAACTTGGAAGAACAAGAGGATGAATTGAAAGCCTAGCTTACGAAGCAAACTGAGAGAGGATCATACCTTTCTCCTCCTCGTTATCCCACCAGCGCTTCGGTAGCGCTCCTTTCTCGCCTCTCACTCCTCCTTACCTCTCGACCCTAGCCCTTGCGGTGGTGGTGGTGGTAGTGGAAATCGTAGAGAACGAATGGGTAGGGGGTCTATTTATAGGCTCTCGAAAACCACTAACCATGGTTAGAAAATCATGGTTTAGACCTTAACCATGGTTTTGCGGCCCATGATTTTGGCCCATGGTTTTAGCCAAAACTTATCCCAAACTTGGGACTTAAGCTAGAACATTCTAGAGAATTCTAGATTCGTTAATGACGCTTAATTAACACTAATCGTGATTAATTTTCACTAATCGCGATTTAACTTTCGTGTCTTACGCTTATCTTTTGCTAACTATTGATTAGTATTTGCTAATGATCATTAGAGATTTTCAATCCATCATTAGTTTTTTAATCATGTTTAATTAGTCTTAATGACAGTCATTATGGGTTAATGACATCTTAGCCTTCCTTCCTTCTCTTTCTTCCGAAAATCATAACAATTCGAGACGAAGTCCGATTCACACGAAACAAATTTCGTTGGTTTTCTCTTGACGAGCTGGATCTTATTATATAGGATCCGAGATATGCCAAGTTCAATATAGAACTGTTGCAGATGAATGTACGTCTCCTCATTGGTATTCGGTGAAATGATGGTAGGAGCGCAAGGAACTGGGTTTTGAACTCAAAGTGAGCATGGATCATAGGGATGCAGATTCATTCTGTTATCTGGCTGTCTTCGGGATTATATGTCTCCTTTAGCGTCAGTTTTGGGTTCCAATTCCCTGCTCCTTCTTCTTCTTCTGGGTCATCACGGGGTATTTCTCCACCACCTCCTCCTGCGGGCATGTTCATCATGTCATTTAGCATATATTGAACGGTAGTCTACACAGGGGCTTGCTCTGTCAGTTGCTGCTGAATGGCCTGGATGGAAGCCAGCAACTTTGCATTCACCTGATTTTGATTGGGTCCCTGACCCAACTCCGTAGGAGGCTGTTGACCTTTCCCTTGGGGAGCCATTTTCTGGGTCTGAATCCGAGGATATGAACTCGGTGTTGGGATCCAAGACTGGGACTGGCTTCTATCTGTAATATGAGAGAATCCCAATCAGACCTCCTTGAAATTGAACTCCATCTGTCGAGATGAGTCTGATATCAAGGTCCATCCCAGATGGTCGTGAATAGAGAAAAAGACGTAGACCAAAATCGACCTCCATTCGTAATTGGCGGTAGTGGGACAAGTGTGGTCCCGATCTAACAGAGATAAAGGGAGGTGGAAAGAAAACAAGGAGTCTGGAGATCGGCTCGTAAGGTCCATACTGGGTTCTCGGGAATCGTCTTGAATTATTGACAATGTCGAGTTCATGGAATCGATGTAGGTATCTCGATGTAGGTGTCGGTGGAGTCCCGATTAAACCATCCATGAATCAACATCGTGAAGGTACAAGAGGAAGATCGATGTAGGAGGAAAGATACAGGGGTCAACAAGGGATAAAGTGGAGTGTAAAATAGTAGAAAGGCTCGAAACGAGTAGGGGGTCAAAGAAAAGACACACAAGACAAAATTTGCGCAGGTGCACGAGACTTGATCTTTGAACCTTAATCTAGATTCATATAAACACAATACAGAATTGGGTTCACCAACTCAACACATGTGAAGCCATAAAGGATCGGCTATTGTATCTTTTCAATTTAGAGTTGTTGTTTCAAGTATATCTTGTAACAAGTCCTTAGCACGCTAACCCTATAGTATGAGTGTACTGCCAAAAAAGTATCACATACTTGTCCTCCTCCTTTATAACCTATAGTCTGCACTTTTTGAGGTCCTTGTAATCCTTACTGGATCCATACTCATCCAAAGAAATAGAGGGAGGAAGTCGATAAGAGAAACCACTACTTCGAGCCTCGCTCGTAATGGAATCACCCATGGGCATGCAAGGACCTACTCGGACGTAAATCGATGAGATAGACACGCCCTTGAGGGTGTGGCCTAAGCTTGGTATTTTGTACCTAGTTGATGGTCCACACAAGGCGAGAACACCATCGATGATAGGGCCCTACTCGGTCACGTACGATAGAAGCACCATTACTTCGGAAATCCAAGCGATATACAAGTCCTTACATACTGAGTTTTTATCTCTAATCCTTAGCGGTTCATGCCTCGCTCATGGGAGGGGTTTTGTCCCCCTCCTAAGGTACCTGAAAACAGCGAGGATTTTATGAACCCAATGCAATAAAGCTCATTACATATTTTAATTGAGATCAAAGTTTATTTAGCAGTCCCCTTGTTTTAGATTTTTGGGTTTTCACTTTTTTGGGGTTGCATACAAGCATCTGGTATTTTTTTAGATTTTTATTTAAGTCCTAGGTGCTCAAAATCAGAGGGAGATGATGAAAAAGCTGAGCAAGTCGATTTGATGGTGGAAATCTCATCATTGAATCTAATGATGCAAAGTTAGAGGACTTACAATGCTTCCCTGCTCTCTCCATGTGGTATGCAAAATAGAATTTTTAAACATATCTGCATGGAGTTGTGAAATTGACAAAATCACCCTAAATAGTAGTTGCTATTAGACGTGAAGAACCATATATTAATTATTCAGAAATGAGACCAAAACTCTGGTCTTTGATGCCACTTGGTGCCCTTTACAACGGGTCTTGCAAGCGATGTATGTAACCTCTCTCGGTACGCGGTCTTAAGTCCAAATAACCAACATTTATCCATTTGACTAGATCCAAATGTAAGAGACTATAGGAACATAATTCTTATTACAGTTTGGATCTATTTACAAATTCAAGCAACCTAGGTTTAGGTGCTCCATGCGCACAAAACAAATGAAAATAAAGGCGGAAAACTTAAAACAACGAGAAACAAATGAAACAAGGGTGTGAAAATGCGAGAAAACCATGGTGAGGCCCCCAGGTGAACAATTACACAGGCAATGGACCTCGTGTAGTAGAGTGTTGGACATGCGAACCCACGATGAGCCATTATGCAATAAATGTTATTACAAATATCATTCCATGATCTGAAATAAAGAAGAATTAATTTGCATAATAGATCCCTTAGTACAATTAGGGTTATGTACCATGGCTATCTTAATGATCATACAACTGTTGATTCAATTATTGAATCATAGAGGCTGGTGCTTGGATGAATATCTAAAGAGTTAGATTGAGGACTCATCAAGCACCGTCAAATGATTGTTAAGATGTGATCTCCAGCCTGAGTAGGAGATGGCAATCCTTTCTCACATAGACTGATGTCTAACCGACCTCTTGATGCAGGTCCTCTACATAGGAATAGAGATTCGGAGGTGTTAGATTAGTTAGGTCAAAGAGTTGACTTAACGAGATCGAGATAATCAAAGTCCTATGTCATATGCTGTCACGATATAGGCATGCATCCTCTGACCGGAGACAGATGTGTTACTATATGTCTGAGTATGTACATTTGGCAGACCACTAGGTTGATGACCTAACCAAGGTCTATACACCGGCATGTTGGTGTGCATATAAGGGCATATGAGTAATACGATCTCTCAAATGGATCATACAAGTTCACTACTGAACCGGAAGACATGAGCTCACTCATGAGATATTGGGAAAAATCAAATTCCGTGCACGGTCATCTCGCTTTGGAAGCTTGACTGAATTTGTAGGTTTGATATATACTTTTAGAAAGTATATGATCAAGACCTAGGTATGATATATGCTTTTGGAAAGTATATGATCGATACCAACTCCCAATGATCAAATGAGAAACTTACTGATAAAACCCTAAAGTAAACAGTATAAAGTTGATCTAGTACTTCAGATTTATTCTGGGCTTTCAGTATGCAGAATGTACATGTATTAGGAATACCTAAGGATGATGTGATCATAAACGATTGTATAACCATGACGCTTCCATTCCTAGGCAGTGATGAAACGGGTCTGGATTTTAGTGACTCCTCTCAGTATATAAGTAATCTGATCTTGGTCCAAATATTGGACATTGATCTGAACGTGATTCAGATGCAATGAGAAGATTAGATTTGCGGTCTTGATTTAATCAAGCATCTATGGGAGGCCCGAGATCTGGATTTGAGGTGTGATCTCAATATCCAAGTCACTATACTCAATACAATTGCCCTGTCCTTATCTCCAAGTATCCACGAAGAAAGCGCATTATCCTTGAAAGAGTTCATGGATAATTTCATTGTTGATATAAGTATCCAAGCATCGAAAAAATTGATAATTAAATGTGATTTAATTATCATGGATAATATGAATTTGATTCATATTATAAGGAGAGATATCTAAGATAACTAAATGTGATTTAATTATCAAAGATATAAATAATGTGAATGTGATTCATGTTATTTGAGCACATGAGAAAAGATATCCAAGATGATTAAATGTGATTTAATTATCATGAATATGAATAATATGGATAGCACTATCCATGTTAATCATAAATATTATAAATGTGATTTATGATATATAAGAGAGAACATATTGTGTTTTATATTTGTTGATTAATTGTTAATGTGAATGGGTTTCACATTGAATGATTAATTTAAAATATAATTACATTTGGTTTTGGGTTGTGAATAAGATTCACATAATTTCAATGGCATGATTGATATTTTCCATAAGATAATTTGGAATTATTTTTTGTGAAAATATTGTCAACAAGAGATGATGATATATATCATGAGATAATGAGATCTCATGATAATTTGAAGAGATAGACCAAGTCCACCAAAGAAGAGTGGACGGCTACAACTCTCCATGAGGAGAAGAGTAGCCGTCCCCTCTTATGGGGAGATTGGTTTATCCTCTTCATTATTTTTCTCTTTATCAAAGATGATTTAATTTCGAATTAATTTTTTTGATTTATCAGTGCAAATTAATTTAAATTAAATCATTAGTTGTTGTGTTTTTACAACAACATCTTGGCCATTGAAAGAAACACAAATCAATCTCAACCATTGATTGTGTGTTGTCCATGGATTGAGATCCATTGACTCCCAAAACCCTATATAAGAAGAGGCATGCCTTGCTCTTCGACTTGCACCGACTCGACGAGTCTCTCTCTCCCCCCTTATTCTCTATACGTCATGTGCCTCTCTCCATCTCTCTCTTATGGTCGTCCATCATGGAGCCATTGTGAGAGTCGTCATCGATGCAGGATCGTTGTTATGCTGCCGGATCATCTACTCGTGGATTTCCATCTCCTTCGGTGCGTCTCGCTCATGAAGAAGATTTTGGATCTCGTGTGACGAGATCAGGAGATCCATCGCTTGGATCATCAACATGAATTGCGTGGAGCACGCGATTCATCCCCGCGCTCGCAAGCGTCTCCTCCGACGGATCGGACTTGAGACAGGAGGTCTCTTCATTTTGAGATTCGATCGTAACCAAAATTCAAGAGGTAATCCTATAAATTATTTGTGGTTTAGATGAAACGATCCGAGAAGTGTTCTTGGATCATGTGGTTTCATCAAAATATGTTTTTTTTTAAATTTCGCTGCATCGAGCAACTAGTACGACTAGTCGCTCCCGATCGCATTGGATGCGATCATCACGCTTCCGTTATGCGCTTGAGGATTTTCCCGTATCCTTCAAGTGGTATCAGAGTCAGGTTGTCTAAGGTTTTGGATTAGATTCATGAACCTACGAAGATTTTGGCTCGTTTGGGTTCGTGAAGATTTTAGCAGTTTGATTTTCGCAGCCCTGTCTTGTTATAAAATTTCGGCCCAGTTTAAAATGTTTAAACATGAATTTTTAAATTGGAAAATGTTCCTCATTAATTAAGGAAACAATAGGATTTGAGTTTGCATGATTTGGATTCTGATAACGCAAGATATGTTGTTTTAATAACCATATATCCAATGTTTCAGGGATGGCGATTGGAAACGTAATTAAGATGTTAATTACTGTTTTAAAACGCTTGGAAGTACGTGTTTATCACAAGGTTTCGTTTTTAAATCAAGTTATCAATCTCTGGAAATTGATTTTGCCTAATTTGGATTTAAAATGAATGAGATATGCCATTTTTAGTTAGTGAGGATCACTGCTGAAAATTGCATGATTATCCAAAACCTTGTGATTGTCATTCAAATAAATTAATGGAAGTTAATTGTTAATTTTCTGAAATGATTATTGATAAATATTTGTGAAATATTTAAAGATGATAATTGTTTCCTTGAATGACATTTCACCAACCAAAATGATAAGATAGTTGATCTTGATCATAATTGGTTGATATGAAATCATCAACAAACATTGTTTTCATGCAAAACCCTAGTTTATCCTACAATAGTTGTAGGACAAATTTTACATGCAAAACCCTATTTCTTGAATAGGATTGGGGATTTATTTAGCAAATCTCCTTATAATATTATCAAAATGGTTTTTATGAATATTATATGGTATAATTTCGGTTGAAAAACCGATGAGCATCTCAAAGTACATAATGATTTATCTGGCATTATCCTTTGCTGAGGTGGATATGGTGTCTAGTCGGAGAGCATTGGGGTAGCGGGTTGCAACGTATGTGGTTCGTCCCACTCTCGTCGGTACTGGCCATGACAGCGGGTAGGGACTCGATAATGCCGGAGAAGTCAAAGTGTATTCTTCTAATTATTAAAATTCTAATAATACGTACTTTGAGATTATACCAATTATTCAAGTAATAATCAAGTTTGTTGATTGAAAATTGAATTGATAATTAATTTAATGTTATTAAATTGATAATATCCAATTAAAAATACTCTATTATGAATAGATGTGTATTTCCCTTGGAAGAATTGATCATAATGAATGTAATTCATGATGATTAATTAGAATTTGAATATGATATGGAGGATCACATAAGTGACATCCATGGTCTCCCATGAAGCGGAGGGTTCCGTCGCTAGAGATTGTATGTCAGAGACGCCTGTCTGAAGTGACAGCTCCTGCATACAAGTCATTTAGATCGAGCTCTTCGCTTCTCAAAAGAGTAAGGCCGTATACGTAGTGACCCCAATATCGGGTCCTCATATTATTGAGGCAATATTGGATTGCGTATAGCGAGTATTAAACATGTTGACGGTTGGTTCAATTAATGACATGTCAACATCATCTTAGGGGTGGTGGGCCCGGGTGTTAAAGACCGAATTGGGAGATGCAAGTTGGACTTGCAAGGCGGAGTGTGCTCCCGCTTCTTTTTATCGGAGTCGCCGGTTCTCATATTATTGGGATGTGACAAAGATAGGAAAGGAGATCCCAGATCTTGCTAGAGATATAATGGTAAGAATATCTCTTACATTGAAAGTGATTAGGGGAATGAACTTTCATTGTTGACAAGGCAAGACAACTTTGATATAAAAATTCCTAAATCAAAGAAAAATATGTATATATATTATATATACCCTTATGCAAATTTTTTATTTCAGATAATTCTTCATTAAACCCACTTAATGTTATACTCAATAATAACCAGTAAAATATCATGGATTGGACACATGATCCAGATATTGTACTTGCAATTGGACACATAATGTATGTGGTTGCAATATGCAAGTTTCCTCAACAAAATGAGGAATGACAATTAAATAAGACAATAAGACATCACCTTAGGGTTCGTATGTCTCTATAGTCTTGATCTTTCATCGTACATTTTGAGTTTTTATTTACGAGATATGTATGTATTCAGGGTATAAAATTTACATTGTATATTATTTTTCCATGAAATCAATTTTATATTTTCATTATAATTTTCATGTACAAAGTTTATTGATTTGATGAAAAAATGATAAAGAATAAAATGGGTCTAAAAAATGCATTATTTTATGAATAACATAATGTGATTTTTATTGTATTTTTTGCCCTTATATCCCCCTACTTTATTCCTTATCGACCAAATCAATTCTTGACTTGGTTTCGAGGTTTAGGGTCATAAATTGCCTTAGATATTTTATTCGTTTTCTTTTCTTTCTTTATCCTTTTATTTTTTACTTTAAACAATGTAACTTATACAATAAAGAATGAATGTTAATTTCTACAAAATAATGATAATTACATGCATTTAGCTTGTGTTTAAATGCCTAAATGAAAGAATAAATGTGATGAAATGGAGATTCATCAGAGTCCAGCATCAGAGGGGAAGCCATGGTGTGAAGGAAAGGGTAGTGGTTCAAAGGCCACTTTCTCCCAAAAGGAATCCATGCATATATCAAAATTTTGCGAGGACAACTCAATGGTGAATGGGCCCTAATCCTGACTCCATGAAAATGGTGTTTTGGGAGCTGGCTTTGCCACATGAAATTTGGTAATCACAAGGTTGACAGAGGTGTTCTCGACCGAGGGACTATCATAGTGGGTGAACGATACTTCTCGATTGTAGTGGAGTGGGTTGAAGGTTACATCGAAAACTCCATCAAGAGAGACCACTTCCTTTGAGGATAGTCCGAACCTTCGAGATAAATACCAGGAGTTTGATGACAACAATATCTTTAAGAGGTGGGACTTCGAAATTAAGGAGTTTCTCAAAGTTTTTAACCATGCAGTAGAGGACGTAAGGATACATACGATAAAGGAAAGCCCGAAGGTATGATATGATCTAAGAAAAAATATTAGACAGAGATAAATGATATTAGATCCGAGTACCGAAGCTCAAAATCTCAATCCAAGCAACAGCCCAAAAAAACCAAGAAGAAACGCAAAAGGAAAAGAAAAAAAGGCAAATTTCAGACACTCACCTCACCTTGTCCAGATAACCCACCTTGTCCCCGTTTCGTAGTCATAGCTCCGCATTGCCTCATAGTCATGCCATTCCCGATTTGCTAATTTCACATCGAAAACCAAAGCGTACTAATAATCTGGGCTTAATCTCCCCACCACATTTCCCTCTAACCTCTCCTCCCTCCCAATTCCATCCACCGCCGCCCCCCAACCCCTTTCCACCCCCTCGCCGGTGGGACCACCTCCATCCCCATCGCCACCCTCCCGGGAAGACGCCGTCGCCGCCATGCATTCCGACCAAAAGCATCGCCGGCATCACCATGCCCCTCTTTTCCCGCGCCCTTAACCGCCGGTGCTCCTCCACCCGCGTCGCCCCTGCCATGGACGTCGACGCCGCCTCCTCCGCCGCCGTTGAGACTGACCCTTCCACCAAGCCCGACTCCTGCGACCATTCCGCCGTCCCTGCTGGCCCCCGCCCCGCCCCGGGGTACACCGTGGTCGCGGTAGGATCCGACAGGAAGGAGGACGCCCCTGGGCCCCGCTGTGGGCATACCCTCACAGCGGTCGCTGCCGTCGGCGAGGAGGGGACTCCTGGGCACATCGGTCCTCGGTTGATCCTCTTTGGTGGCGCGACCGCTTTGGAGGGGAGCAGCGCTGCCTTCCCGCCCGCATCCCCTGCCGGGAGCGGCATACGTGCGTGAATTACGAATTACGCATTTTGGTTAACCGCAATTGCTAGTTAAGAGGAGCTTCTGATCGGTTATTAACCTGTAAATCATGGGTGGATTGCCCGGATTTACTCAATAGGGATGGATCATAGATTGGATGCCTTCTTCAATGAATTTCGGTTGAAAGGAACTTCTAGACTTCTAGTTAGCTGAGCATGGCGTTGGTAGTTGTTTTACAACGGCGCTTCTCGTTATTGAATTGGCGCTTCTAGTTATGATTGTATGTGAAACCTATTTTGGAATAGCTAGCTGGTATCAAGATAAGGAGTTGATGGACATCTTATTTACAGTTAAGCACGGTTATTTACATGTTTAGAATTCGCATGAGTTGTAAATATTTTGCTTATAGTCCATGCTTCAGTAATTGGATATGTTTCTCGAGCAATTTCCTTTGTACATCTACTTGCCTTAATTGCCAACAGAACCTGTTGCGTGTTAACACTCAGAGATGCCTCTAACACCACTTGTACATGAATTGATTCGTGCAAACATATGAACTATTGCTCCGTGAAACTTTGATCTGAAAAACGATCCCATCTGGAATGCATAGAAATCGGAGACTCCTTTTGAATGATCATCATTTGAAATGCTCTTCTTTATTAGTAGTATAATTATTGAAATACTATTCACGTGTTTTTTCATGCAATATAGTCCAGTAATACATACTAAAAATCGTAATCCATCAACTTAATATCCTATATGTACGCTATTCCACTGCAACCAGAGTTCGAAGTTGCATTGAACCAAATTTGGCAACTGCAAATTTTCAGGTCTTGCTGGCGCAACAGCTGATGTTCACTGCTACGATGTCTTGAAAAATAAGTGGACAAGGTACTTCCTGTTTTGGTTTAAATATTGGCCCGTAGATAACTTAAAAGTCATATATATTTAAAATTACTATAAGATAGCTTTCATTTGAGTAACGCGAATCAAATAAACTGCCTGATTTATTTCTCTTAAAGAAACTGTCACCTTTTTATTTAGCTGAAGTTGAGTGGAAATATGAATTTAGGCTCACTCCACTTGGCGAACCACCTTCTCCGAGGGCAGCACATGTTGCCACAGCTGTTGGAACTATGGTAGTTATCCAGGTACAAAACTGCAGCCATGTATGTTTCTTTTGTTTTTTGTGATTGCTATTTCCCATATTTGGAAAGTGACACTTTTCATACTGATATTACAGGGTGGAATTGGTCCTGCTGGCCTATCGCCTGAGGATCTCCATGTCCTTGACCTAACACAGCAACGCCCCCGATGGCATAGGTTCAACTTAAGACCAGTTATTTATTTACTCTTATTTAAGTAGTTTATGCTTGTTAAATGATTTATTTACTCCTTAATTCAGGGTAGTTGTCCAGGGTGCTGGTCCTGGACCGCGTTATGGACATGTGATGGCTTTAGTTGGGCAAAGGTTTTTGTTGGCAATAGGAGGGAACGATGGTAGCTACACTTTCTTTCCTCATTATGGCACCTCCTGTATTTATTTTTTATTTTTTGTAGCTTATATGCATGGATTATCCTGCAGGAAAACGACCTTTAGCTGATGTCTGGGCCCTTGATACTGCCGCTAAACCCTATGAATGGAGAAAGTTGGAACCAGAAGGGGAGGGACCACCACCTTGCATGTGAGTAAAGTTCGTTTATCACACTTGATATCTTTAGTTACTCATTGCTTTCAAGTAACGATTATGCTAATGATGTTTTACTTTTAATCTTTCTTGTAACGTGTTTGTGAAGCTATCTTATCTATGGGTTTATATCTTTTTTTTTTGAAATTACAAGCAAAATCTAAACTTTTCCATTTATGGTTCAAAATTAATTCCTCAAATATCTTGTAGACATAATGCCCAAAGGGTGTGACATCATAGAGGCGGGCGCCCACAAAGCTCTATATTTACAGGTTAAGAACAAAAATTACAAAGATCAAGATTCATGAAAAATCTTAGCATGAGTCATCACGTTCTCCACATTAAAATGAAAATAGAAACAATGATCACTTCTCATTAATGTTTGCTTCTAGCACATCTTTTCATGTATGCCCACAAAGCAGGCCTTTTTATGCATTTGTTGATGTCCATAACAACATTAAGTGCTATGTCTTAAAGGAGAAATGCCTTGTCCAAACATCCTCAGGGATGTTCAAGTAAATGGTTATCAAATTTACATGATTATTATCCCTATTCGGTCTTGGTTTGCTAGAAATGAGGAGCCATCTATTGACATTTTGAATATCACACATATGCATAATTTGGATGTAGGGCCTGCATGTAATAAGGCGACGTTGCTTGCCATTTGTGAAAAATAGAGGCCCATTAATGCCTTTTTTATACGTTATGCATGCTATTAACATCCTAAGCGACACTTTAAATTTAGTGAGAATAACTCGAGGAGTAGGTGAAGAAGTACTACCAGGCAATTATTTATATGCCATTGAACTTGATGGAAGCATGTGTGAGTGGAGCGGGTGGGAGTGGGGGTGGAGCCGCAGAGTGGATGGAAGTAGGGGCGACACTGGAGGGGAGGATGTTGACATCCTTGGTGATCGGAGGGTCACCATCATAAAGGGGGAGGAATGAGAGATGCATGAGGATGTGGTTATGGAGGAGTTGGCGGGGGATGGCCCTCGAAGTCAACTGAAGACTAAGAAGTGTGTTTCGATGCCTTGGGAAGGAACACTACAGGATGGTGGGTATGGAGCTCCTGACCACATGTTATGGTCTTGCAAAGCAGTGGAGCACCTATGCTTTTGTTACGGTAAGCTGAGGCACCAACGAAGGGAATGCACCATAAAGGGAAGATGTTCAAAGAGGATGACTTCGATAATGAATTCTACTGCTGCAGACATGAAAGCTGATGCGGTGCCTGGGGGGTCGGTAACGATGATCCCACTGATGGGTATGTTGTCTGATGCAGAGTGGGGAGCGCTACTTCTATGGCTTGCGAAGGATCCGTCGAAAGAGTGCCCGTTGGACGGGCTTGTGGCGGGCGATGGAGAGGCATAGGCCTTGCAGAGTTTGCGGGAGAAGCTAGTAATGATGAAGGAAGGAGGCACTTCAGTCGACACAGTTTGACTTCCTGGGGGAGCTCTTTGCATTAGGTGTCTTTCTCTAAAGGGGGCAGGGAATGTGATTGCGGGGGTAATGGAAAAATGATATTCCACAGGAGTTGAGAGGGGCAATTTCGTGGCGGAGGCCACGATTTCTTGATGGCGATGCTGGGAACGATGAATCAAAGTGGAAACTCTTAGTTACGAGGGTTCCCTTGAGGCACAAACGGCTCAAAACATTGTGGGAGGCCCCGAAGCATGTGGTCGATATCGTCAAGATGCACGGCTTCGGTTTGCGACCTGGAGAGGCTTCAGAGGTGGTGATTGTTGTGAGGGGGAGACGACCCCAATCGTCCTTGCAAGATGCGATGTCCAACCGTAAGGAGGATGGTTCCCTTGTGGTTGTGGGTCCTCGAAGATGAAGGAACATCAGAGATGGCAGAGCCAACGGTTGGAGATGGGCAGGGGAAGCGACCGACGACGGGGAGCCCGATGGTCGCGGGAGTTGATGGTAACGATTTCCAACTGTCGCCTTGGTGAAACCGTAGCGCCGCCTTCAACTCCTTGAAACACATGTCGCTTTGGGGAAGCCCTAAATTGATTTCGTGAAGCACACATTGGTTGGTGGATTAAGTTCAGACCTCGGGTCGGGTGGTAAGTGAAAACCGCTTAGTCAATAAGATCTGAGCCCGACTTTAGGGGAAACCTCAATCGGGTTCTTTGGGTGCGGGTCCGAGTAGGTAATTCTCAGACCCCTAGATCTCTGTTGCCATTATGCGGGGCTTGGGCCTAGTCCCCCACTTGATTATGGGCGTGAGATTTGATACATATGCATGCATTTCTTCCTTGGTGATTTAAGGCGATTTCTGGAAGTCTTTATGCCTATTGCGTCGTTGGATTTTCAACAACTTGTTGTGGGCTCGAGTTCGGGTTCGATGCTTGGATCCACATTGGGTTTAGGGGCTGACCTAAGAGGGACTATGACATCTCCAAAACACAGGACAATGGTGGCGATCTCCTCGAGCGGTGTAGGTCGATGCGGTAGCGATGGAAGGGGTGTGGATGGTTCAAGACATGGAACAAGGATGAGCACTCAAAGAAAGGGGATGACTGCTTTGTGTCGAGCAAAGGATCAGGGGGGGTTGAATGCTGGGGATCGACGCAGCGCAAACCAAGGTTGCAGAAAGCGGTAATCGGTACTCGGTCGGCGGGGTCACTGACTAAGGATTAATCGGCAGTCGGGCGACTAGTCGGATTTAGTCAGCCATTAGTCGGTTTTGAATTTTTTAATTATTTTAAATATATAAATCATTTTTATACATATATTTGTACATTTTCTATACTTTCATAATGAAATAAAAGAAGTAATTGACTTTAAATATAACATTATTGCATATTAGAATAAGTTTAATTATGTATTAGCATAGATTTGTACATTTTCTATCCTTACATAATGAAACAAAAGAAGTGATTGACAATAAATATAACATTAAGCATATTAGAATAAGTTTGTTGTTAAAAAAAGCAAAAAAGAAAAAAATTCTAAAAGCTTGATGTAAAAATCGGCCGATTGGTCGACCGACTAGGCCGACTAGTCGGCCCGACTAGTCGGGCTGACCGACTAATGGCCGACTAGGCCTAGTCGAGTCGGCTACCCCCCGACTCGACTAGTCAAAGCCTAGTTGGACGATTTTTGCAAGCTTGGTGCAAACATGATGAACAAACTGTGAATGGGTTGGTTTCCGAGTTGGTGACACATATTTTGACCTTCTCGCGAAAGCCTTGACGTCCGAATGCACTAGAGTGGGATTCTAGATTTCTCGAGAGATACCGATCATGGGCTCATAGATGGCTATAATGGTGGGAAAGAAATTGTTGTTGCGTGGACTGTGATGTTAGGTCAAGGGTAGGAAAGGGGTGCTGTACTGATCTGTGCTAGTCTGGTGAGGCTGGTTGCCACTGTTGAGATAGAACATGGGAGGGGAATATGAATTTCGAAGTAAACATTGAAAAAGGGTGATTTACAGGGCAACGGTAGAGAGGAGTAGATCGATTGAAGAAGAGAGGTACCACAAATAGAAGATGCTCAAATAGAAGATTGAAGAAGAGAGGTACTCTGCAACATCTTTTTTTCCAGTTGTCGTGCTCTGCCAACATTTGGGAGGGCCTTAATGTGGCTTGGGTTGACGCTTCTTCGGCAGACTCGTTTTGGGTCACTATGCTCTCTCGTGCTGATCGGCCAAGGAGGGAGCTGCTCCGCCCCCCTCGCTTGCATCTGGGCGCTGTGGCTCGCTAGGAACGCGAAGATTTTCAGGGGCCAAAGGTTCTACAAGGAGAACGTTTTAGCGCATGTTGATTTACTTCTGACTGAATGGATGCTCCGGTAATGCTATGGCCGCGTGTTGGTGGTTGGGTTGTGGTCTGAGGTATCGTCAGGGATCCTCTCGATCCCTGATGTTTGTATCACTTTGTACTTCTCTTCTCCTCTCCCTCGTTTGGTTTTTAATAAAATTTGGGGCGAACACCACCATGTGTCTCCCCCGAAACGTTTTGATTTCAAAAAAAAAAATAGAAGATTGCTCAAACAATGGGGGTTTCGGATGGGGGGACATCCTTGGTTCCTTATGAAGCTTATATCATGGAATGTAGGGGGTCTGGGCCAGTCAGATAAGTGACCCGCGATTGGGTTCATGCTGGCCAAGTGGAAAGCAGGCATCACATACATACAAGAGACCAAAATTGAATCCTGGGTGATGGTAAGGTGGAGCTCCACCTTGGGACCCCATTTTAATAATTTTCGGATCTCTTTTGGCAAATGGAAACTCGTAGGGAATAGCTGTGGCTTGGAATGGAGACATGTACGAATTAGTTGACGAGAGGATCTTGGCTCATTCGGTCTATGGTTTTGGCAAACAAGGCGAATCAGTCTCGTTTCGTTGTGACCTCGGTGTATGGTATTGCGGGTGCACCCGTGAATACGATGTTGTGGGGTAAGCTATGTCTGATTGGATTCAGCTTTTTCGGAGATAGCTTGGATTGTGGCTGGGATTTTAATGTCATGTTATATGCGAAGGACAAATTGAGGGGGAGAAGTGCACATGATCATTGGTCTACTCTATTTGGTGAGGTGGTGGAAGAACTTGTGTTGTAAGTCATGGATTCTGCTAATTGTAGATACACGTGGAGGAGCTCCTCATCCCGGTCACATATCGACCATATCGACCATTTTCTTCTATCAATTATGGCCTTGGATATGTTCAACTTAGCTATTGTGACCTCCCTTCCCTGGTCAAGATCGGATGCACCACTGTGCCTTGATTCTTGCAACAATAGGGGTTTTTCATCTTACTTTAGATTTGAGCATTATTGGCTACTGAAGATAGGATTCTGTGATATGGTGTGCTCTTTATGGTCGGAGTTGGAGGTGGAAAGGTCGGTTGCAGTGAGATTTGCGTTGAAGTTGGTGGCACTGCGGTACAAACTTATGGAGTTCAAAAGGGACACTCGAGCTGAACATGATTTGAGGAGGAACCATGCACATATTGAGTTGGGAAGATTAGATTGGTAGAGGATGATAGGGAGTTGGGTGAGGAGGAGCTCGCGAGCTGAGGGGTGATCCAAAAATTTTGGAGGAGGATTAGAAGCACGAGCTCGAATGGCGATAGAGGTCGAGGCGGAAGTGGCTGAAGGGAGATGATGCAAATACTAACTTTTTCACGCAGTGGCCAACGAGAGGAGGAGGAACATGATACATTCAGTAGAGGCGTGGAGGAGGAGTTCCTTGGGGAGGAGATTGCGATGCCGACTACTGGGTACTTCAGAGGCACGAGCATGCGACCTCTTCACTATGGGTCGTAATGGTTGGGTTTAGGGATGTACCTTATTCCTGACCTGGATGCTGAGTCTTTGACGAGGGGCTTTGGGATGTTGGAGGTTCGGGAGGTTGTTTTTGGGTCGAACCCGGATGACTGTCGTGGGTCAGATGGTTTTCCGATCTTTTCTACAGGGAGTTCTGGGATATAATTGCAGAGGAGATGATGGGAATAGTGGTAGAATTTGATGAGAGTAATTTGGTTTTGATCGCCTCAATCAGTCTTTTATTTTTTACTTCCCAAGAAGGATGTGGCAACAAGAATTGAGGACTACAAACCAATTGCCCTGTCTAACATGATTACCTTGTGGTAGCCAAGTTGCTTGCCAATCGTCTGCAGTGGATGGTGAACAAGATTATCTCATCGATCTAGAATACCTTTTTACTGGGCATGCACCTCATGGATAATGTGGTTCTGGCTTCTGAGATTGTTGCCGATTTGCATAGGAGGAAGGTGAAGGGAGTACTATGGAAGATTGATTTTTCGAAGGCATATGATTGTGTGGATAGACGTTTCCTTTGGGCCTCTTTTCACAGGAGGGGTTCCTTGGATAAGTGGATTTCTTGGATGAAGAGGTCCATTACGACTGCATCCCCTTCTTATGAATGGACAATCGAATGGGGGATACTTTCAGCCGCAACGGGGTGTTCGCCAGGGATGCCCCTTAGCTCCCTTACTTTTTGTTCTTGCATCTGATGCGTTGTCAATCATGGTGGAGCAGGCAGTCTCTGAGGGTATTGCAGTGGTTTTTCGAAGGATGAGATTTCTATTCCCGTCCTCCAATATGCTGATGACACAATCCTTTTTGCGGAGGGCGGGGCATGTAGTTGCAGAGGTCTATTTGTGGTCATGGATATCTTCAGTGCAGTGTATGGACTGAAGCTGAACAAGTGTAAGTCAGAGTTCGTTCCTTTTGGCTTGTCTGAGGTAGAGACTGATATGCATGTTGCATGGTTGAGATTCCGATACATTGCCTTGTTGTGCCACTGGTTGCTGGCAAGATGAGTGCCACTGTTACCGGTGATCGAGAAGCTAGAGCGAAAGCTAGCTGGGTGGTAGTCTATTTGCTTGATTAGGGGCGGAAGGCTGGTGCTTCTACGTTTGATCCTTTCAACGATCCTGATATTTTCCTTTCCTCTAGGCTGTTTCTGTTGGTGTTAGGAAGATGATGGAGTCCATCATGAAGCATTTCTTTTGGTCATCAAAGGGGCAGTCCAATGTATTCCCGTCGGTGGATTGGAGGACGGTGTCATGTACTAAGAAGGATGGGGGCCTTGAGATGAACAAGGCCTTGCTTATGGGTGGCTCTCCCATATTTGGGGAGAGTGAGACAATTTGGTGTGCAAGCTCATTCAGAGGTTATACGAATCGGGTTTGTCTTTCCCGAGCCTTGGAGATCTTGGTGTTGTGCCCTCTTTTTATGGAGGGGCATCTGTAGTGTAGCGTAATAGGGATGGTCATGGGTCGGGTCTTGAAGGACCCATGCCCAAGTCCATCTAAATATTTCGGGCCTTGGCCCGCATATTTTGTTGCAATTCGGCCCACAAGCCCAAGCTCGGTCCAATTCCTTTGTCCGGGCTTGAGCCAGACCAACCTATCTGAAATTTTGGTCTTATGCAAAAATAACATATTAATAATTTTCACTAGTATGAATTTTTGTGTCTAAAACTCATGTCGGCTTGTTTGGGTCTCTTCTCAGATCTATCACCACATTTTCTTGCAACATCTCCGCCTTTGCATCCACCTCCTTCTCATTCACCTTTTGTCGTAAATGTTATATATAATAGCAGGATAACTTACAACAATCCAATATTCTTCTAGATGCTAAGAATTAATAAAGGTAAAGGCTTTAATTGAAAATGCCAGGTGATCATGAACAACAACTTGAAGCTTTCCAACCTAAAAGGGTCAAAACTATATGTTGGAAATATTATTTTTGCAGAAATATCAGGAACCCATCTCAATTTTTTAAATGGAGAACTTAGTGATGAAATTTTCATCTCCTCGTTTCCATCGTTTAAACAAGTATATTAAATTTGGCAAAGAAGAGATTTCAACATCCATGCAAATCCAACAATCGAATTGTAAGATTTTCCCTGTTCTTTTCTTGGGGGATGAGGCGAACAAGATGCATTGGACTTCACTTGTTCTGGAGATTTTTAGGGATGTTTCGGGCCTTCGGGTATATAGGGAAAATCAATGGTTGTTTCTTTTGGTCTCATGGAGCAAGAGTTGCGAATCATGACGTCAATGTTGGGATGCCCCATTGCTCTGTTGCCGATCACGTACTTGGGGCTCCCCCTTGGTGGCGAGAGGCCACAATCAGAGGATTGGAGGGTATTGTTAAAGAGATTGGAGGGAAGACTGGCAGGTTGGAATGCGGTAACGCTCTCTAAGGATGGAAGTTGGTGCTTCTGAAGCATGTTCTCTCGACCATCCCTTTCTTCTTCTATTCTACAAGGTTGATGCATGTTGGGGTGGCGGACGAAGATTGAGACTATGATGAGAAGATTTTTCTGGTTTAATGGACGACAAGCAAAGAAGGGCTTCCACTTGGTGGACTGGACCAAGGTGACATCTTCAAAGAAAAAGAGCGGATTGGGTGTGCTGTGGATGGGGAGATGAATAAGGCTTTTATGGCGAAATGAGTGGTTCGCCTATGAGGGAAATCGGAGGACCTAGTTTGCCGTATGCTGAGGAAGATTTATGGTATATTTTTGTCGTTGGAGGCTGTCCCTGGGCAGCTGCCATCTTCCTTATGGAAGGGGATTACCTCGTTTTTACCGGAGTTACATACTAAGTTGAGATCGATGCTTGGGGATGGAGCATGGTTTTGCTTTTGGTTGGATGATTGGACGTGAGATGGGCGGTGGGGGAAGCGCTACCCACATCTCTTGAGCTTGGCAATGGACAACGAGGTACGGGTGCAACAAGTGTGGGACCGTGGGACGTGATCTCTGGTGTTATCTTCGGCCTTGTCGGACCAAAGGGTGTACGAGTTCCTTGCTATGTTGACAGAGCTGATGGAGAGCGAGGGTTCGTCTTCGGACATGAATCATTGTGTCTGGGGAGATGGGAGGTTCACAGTGAAAATGGCATATTGTTTTTTGGTGGAGGGCGAAGAAGAGATAGAGGAAGAGGTTGGTGTTGATGCGGGCATAATTTGGAGGTGCAAGGTGCCATATTGAGTTAAGGTTTTCCTCTGGTTGTTTAGGCTTAAGAGGATTCTAACCAAAAGTCGCCGGAGGTAGTTGCTGGGCGCGGAGGATGTCTCTTGTGGTAGATGCGGGTCGGAGCTGGAGGATGCATACCATTTGTTTTTCTCTTGTCCGCTCTCAGTTGATGTGTGGAACGGAGCCAATATCACGCGGTTTACATGGCAAGATTGTCTCACCTTCTGTAGAGATATTAGATCGGTTTTCCGGCTTCGGACCTGAGGACAACTCGTACCCCTTTTCTTTGGTGTGGTCGATTTGGTGCGCTAGGAACAAGGCCATTTTTGGGGGACAAATATTTTATAGTGAGAATGTATTGGAGCATTGTAGGCTACTGCTTATCTTGGCAACGTAATTCAATGTAATACCTAACTTTTTGATAGATACATGCATTCACTATGGTGGATCCCGGCTTGTGAGGTTACCCTTCATTTTTCTAAAAAATGAAATTAACCAAACAAAAACAATACAATAAGATCTTCGACAAGGAAAAAAAACAAATTAGGCCATACCTGGATGCAATGATTGTGCTTTGGTGGAGTTGTAGAACCCATCGATGCTATTCATCTCTTATTCTGGCTGATTGGAATTAAAGAGTCATCGCGAGGGTGGGGGGAATACACGAACAGGAGGAGGTGGCACACAACCACAACATAGGGGTATCATGCGTTGCACAGTCACGGACGAGATTATTGGGATTTCTATCCCCATTCTGTCACATACTTCTTATCTTCAACCAATATAACTTTTTGAGTTGCTGTTCTAACGATGTGCTCTTTTGCTAACAGTTCTCTGGTAATCTTCCAAGCCATTGATCATGCATATCTCTGCTTCCGCATCCATACGAAGGGCTCTTCTAATCTCTCTAATCTTCTTGTTGAAAGCGCAAAGTTATATGCACAAAGATATTAACTTTCGGGTCATACATGGCTGATGAGTCGCTAAATGCATGTATTAAAACCAATCCGTTGTAGCACGGGCACTTAGCTTTTCATACAGAATCGAAAAGAATTTCAGTGACGAGGTTCTCGGCTTTAACTTATAATTTGGG
The DNA here is from genome assembly GCA_037367405.1 of Ottelia alismoides. NCBI lineage: Eukaryota > Viridiplantae > Streptophyta > Magnoliopsida > Alismatales > Hydrocharitaceae > Ottelia > Ottelia alismoides. The sequence continues at coordinate 599,843 of JAZKJV010001091.1, read as the reverse complement.
AAGTCCATGGTCGAGCACGAGGACGCGAGCAATTTGTTGAGTAAATTTAGAGATCAAATATTTTAGATAACAATCTTTAGATTAATTATGTCGAGCAAATGCACAAATCACAATAATATAAATAGATATATTTTCTAACACATTTTTTATGCAACTAAATTAATTACAAACGATGATGCATAAACAACATTAATAAGACATCCCCACTTAAATGCACAAAACAATTAACTTGGATCAGTTATGAAGATACCCTGAATTGAGTACAATATTAGTGACTTAACTGCTTCAGTCTCAAAACTTTATTCAATATTAGTTAAGAATTTCACTTGTAAGTTTTAATACATGCCCAATAAATAAATCTATTAATGACCTAATAATAATGATTAAAAATAACTAGCAATACACCATTAAAGATTAAAAGATTTGACTGGGTCAAATAATCATTCAAAGTGCAAGTTCAATGAATTTAAAGATGTAAACAAACACTTTAAACATAGAAAAATTAAGGCGTAATTTGTAAACCAAATTTGTCCATGAAAATCGCCACAAGATAGAGTGTGCAACAAGCTTTAAAATGAGACCAAAATCACATTAATCGGACTTCAGGATAAAAAGTTATTCACTAATGAATCCAGGGGCATAAATGTAAGAAAACTTCCAAGTTTAATTAAAACTTCCAAGTTTAATTACATATAAGGACATACAAGGACTAAACTGTAAATAACATAACTTGCAGGGGCTAATATGCAAATTACACACAAGCGGGAGGACTTATATGCAAATCTGGAAAACCCAACAGTAGGCATTGATATTTCTCCAATCCACGCGCGCAGGTCACGTGTTCTGTCTAGGTTTGATTGCCAAGGCTCGGTCCACGTGGCTTCATCTGATGCTCCGTGAGAGGCTCGGATACATGCTCGACACACGAGCTTGAGGGTTGAATCGCTGCTTCGGGCTAGTGACGTAGATGAACCTGGACCGTTAGATCTCTCCTGATTCAGGGTGAATCGACGATGTCTGCTCCTCGAGTTCTTTAGCTCCTCCACGCACGACAGAGCTCTAGCCTGTGCTCAGGTGAAGGTAGTTTTGCTCCTCCGTGCTCCTCCTTTCTATCTGAAGGTCTATAAACTTTCGTTGAGTGTCGGTGATGATGTTCGACGCCTGAAGAAGTCACAAGACTTCATGGATCTTGGATTATCGATAGAAGTGATGATGTACTCTGACATTAGTTTAATGAAGTTCTATAGATGTGATAATTATGAGAATTATAGCTAAACAAGTTAATCAGAATTTCACCTAGAATAGAAGATGGAAATTAGTTGCTTGGAATTGAATCTTGAGCCTAATGACAAGGTTGAGACTTTCGAGGTCTTCGCTTGAAGTTCCTGGCTATGGAACTAAGCTCAAACAACCATGATTCTGTGTTGTAACTTGGTAGAAAAACCAAGGTTCTCACTGGAGCTCAATACTCGTCTTCGCTTAATCTCAGTCTCTTTCTCTGCTACAGGAGAGGCAAGAAAGCTAGGGAAGAACTCTCACAAGGGTGGACAACCGACCACAATGGCCAGTGCGGGGGTATTCGAAGAGTTGAAGGCGAAGGATGTAGGTGGTTTTCATGGGTAGTTCTAACCTCTGCCATTGGTAGGGAAGTTAGGGTTAGGGATTAATAGGTGGTTGGCAGGAGTTAGGGAAGTTAGGAGAATGCAAGGATGGTGGCGGTTGGTCGAGAGTTTGTCGGAGATGGTCGGAAAAATAGGGAGAAGGTTGCCAGTTGGACGGTTTGCGGAGTAGGAGAAGGTTGATGAGGGAGGTAGAAGGAGACCTCAGGATCGTTGGATTAAGATCCAATGACACAGATTTGGGCGCGGTTTAGAAGGATGGGATCCACTTGATCAAGATGATCAAGTGGTCCAAAACGAGGCGCTAACAGACAACCTAAATGTAATGGCGAAAGATCTGACTTTGCTGGATCTGTGCGGGTGGCGCGAGGAGATTGGGCCACGTGGCGCAATTTGAAGGCACCATGTGGCCCAATCAGGATTGAGATAAATGGATAAATCAGAGATAATTAGGAAAGAAATAGTTAGAGGGTGAATTAAGAAAAATGATGAACATGAAAATTGTAGATCTTGATGAGATCTACAACTTTCATGTAGAAGTGAAAGAGATCAGAGGTCATTTGTACATAGTTAAAAATTAAATACTATTAAAAACCGTATAGAACAATTTTCTTTAAATTTTCTTTTTCTTATTTTTTTATTTTTATTTTATTTTATATTATTTTATTTATACATAATTTTAGTCTAATTTTTATTTGATTTTTAATAAGAAATAAATACATAAAATATTACACCATATTTATATAATAATTAACGTTAATTATATACAACATAATAGTTAGTAATTAGTGTCAATTACTTAATGAATCTTTATGATTAACTTAAGTAAAGAAGATAAATATAATCAATTAAACTGATAAATCTGGGATTTACCAGTGACGTTGCGGATTCAGATTCCACTCCACTGTGGAAGTCCAGTGGCCGGAAACCAAATCTAGGAAATTTTCCTTATGCAGCCAAGCACGCTCAAATATGAAGAAACCCCTGGGGGGAGATGAATCTTCAGAGTCTCAAACTAGCAGTGTATGATCTGATCTGTACGAGGTCTGGAAGTGGAGGCCAAAAGAGGGAAAGCCTCAAGAAGTTCTGCACATGACAAGAAACGATCAATATGGGAGTGGGATCCAGAACTCCTCAATGTGTATGTGGTGTCTGTAGTATCAATTACCTCAAGCTCCAATTCATTACTCAAGTCAACAAAATCAACTGATTTAGGATCTTGATTGCCTCTTTAACTGGCATGATTTGTTGAGAGTAAGGAAACATTGAAATCACCTCCAATCAGACTGCTCTCGGGAAGCGATCCTGGCACTGCGGAAATCATCCCTAATTTCTGGCCTAACAGCCTGTATGCAGGGGCCATAGACACAAAAAAATGCAACATGCATGCCTAACACGATGTTCCCCAATAGACTGTAAGAACATGCCTCCCCTTCAACTCAGAAATCAGGCTAAATATAGCCTTTCCAAGCGACGATAAGTCCCCTCGTTGTGTCAATTGCGTCCAAGGTTATGTAACTCGTCAATGCACCAGTGCCATAGATCTCCAAATGAAATTTGTACACGTGAGAGTTTAGACTCCTGTTACAAAACCACATCACATCCCCACTTGATCAACAAAGCTCCAATCGAGCTCTATTTCTCTGGGTCACCCAGACCCCTCATGTTCCAAGTTAAAACTTTCACTAAAATAACTTTGGAAGGCCCTGGTATTCTTATCATGCTCGCAGCCATCGCTACATGGGACGTATGGATCGAGATAACTGCACTCCCTATACTGACGATCTTTGCTCTTTTTATGTTCCTATAACACTTCAACCTCCTTTATTTACACACTCCGCTAGAGAAAAACAATTGGAAGGAGTCGACAAAGTGGTGCTACTGATGATTGTTGGACGAGGAAGGAGTTTGGGTTCTATCTGAACAATAACAACTTCCAAGGTTCTTATTGCACTCTCAAGAGAGGTGCTCAAAAGCGGCAGAGGAACCAACACAACTTCGAGCGGCAGAGGAGTCCCTGACAAATCAAGAGGAGAACCCGAGAACTCCTCTTGTGGCTCCACTAATGCTCGCGATGCAACGCCACCATTTGTGGAGGGTAAAGCAAGTGACACAACCTTTAGCGATGGCGAGGGAAGCTGCACAACTGAAACGAAGCCTTCGAATGTTCCTCCTGGCCATTGTTCCCACAAATGTTCTTGAATAAAGAGCTTTTTCGGTATCTCAAGTTGCTTAGTCATGTTATCTGCTGTATTCGAGTCTTAAATTTCACAGTGAAGGCCCACCGAGTTTTCTTCCAATGGAGCCTCAAAGAGAAGCACATTCTGGGTCGGATTAGTAGCCGCCCGATTATATGCGGAGCTCCAGAAAATTCTCGTTGCTTCCATAAAAGTCCTGAGCCCTAAAAGGTAATTATGCTGCGATGGCGAGAAGCGGACTGGAGCGATGGTGGTTGTTTGTGTATAGTCTCCAAAATCAAAACGAAGATTTGGACTCCGCAAAATCCTCTTCATTTTGAGAACTTTCCAAAGCTGGATCCGTCGAGATCTTCGGTATTGAATTGCCCAAGATTTCTGTAATTGAAAGATGCTTCATCGGCACGGCTGTGGAGGAGCTCGCGACTGCTTCTGACGTCGGAGATGGTAGTGGTGGCATAGGAAGAACATGCACCAATATTTGGAAGGAGGCGCGACCCACCTTGAGCACACACACTGATTCACTGACAAGGGAGTCAGATCCCTTAAGGACCACCAAGGCTTCCATGGGGTCTGAGCGAGGAGATCGTCCATCAACAAGAATCCTCGTCACGGTTCCAAGCCCCTTTAATGCCGGTTTCAGGGCTTCAACCGAACGTGAGAGAAAAGGTACACCCGGTATACGCGCAACTCGTTGCTTGTTGCCTTGCGCTTCCCCATCCGTGAATCCTGGGAAGTGCCAAGTGAATGTGGGCTTTTGATCATTGACTCATTGACTCTCTGCTAAAATCTAAAATTATTTTATTATAGAAAATCTCACAATTCTTGGTATTTAGCTTCTTATCGCATCTTCATCATATCTTCATATTGATGTAGCTTCTTGTATGTTCCTTCAACTTCTACTTGAGTAGCTTCTTTATTTTTATCTTCCTACATTCTTTTTGCACTAGATCCTTAGTTTGCTACATACCTGATTATAAGCTTGTACAATAATAACATTTTTGTTTGCGGGAGTGCATGTCTGTAATGCCATCGACTGAATGGAAAAGTTGGGATGCCGTTGAGAAATGGGTCATCTTCAACATCGACATAGATCCCAGCACCTCTCTATTCGAACCTCCCTTCACGGGCTTCTGCACCTCTTGCCTACACAAGCACCTTGTTGACATGGAGCTGCACCTTCCTCCAAGCCTGCCTTCCATAGTTCCAACTAATGAATTAGGGAAAACCAAGAAAAAGGCATCGAGGCTGCTAGCTTGGTTCTATGCTAGTGCTCTCTTGGAAAGAGAATTATTATCTTAAGATGATACTTTGAACGAGCAAGATATTATAATAATTGTTATGCATGGTCCCTAGGAGTTTCCCGTTAAGTCTCGGGAGGTGGTGCGTCCTTTCAGGTCGGATCCTGAACAGTTGCGGGCCGAAGGGGTAGGCCGCTGCTCGGGTTGTCGGTCGTCCCTACTGCTTTGCATCTGGCTGGTAAGGCAGACGATCCGGTTGGGCGTTGCTCGGACCCTATTGCAGCTATGGATCTGGGAGGCTGCTTCTCGAGATTCCAGGAGGTACCTGCGATTCCTGCGGTGGAGGAGGTGGATGGGGGTAGGACCAGAGGGGCGTCGGGCCTCGGTCAATTGGAAGGTTTGCGATGGGAGGGGCTGTGCTCGACTCGCAGCTGGAAGACTCTGTTGGGGAGGTGCTTGCTGAACCTGGGCAGGGATCGACCTGCTGAGGGGGGAGGTGGGGGCGTCTGCTTCGGAAGTGGTGCGAAGGAGCATGGCCGGTGGTGGGGCCGTTTTATCTGGAGCGGAGATCGTTGGCGGGTCTTGTCCTCTTGTGTTGGGAGCCCCTGGTTTGGGTGAGGGGGTGGGCTTTGGCTGCCGTTTCTAGAGGGGGGGGGGTCGTGGTAGCGGCGGTTTGGTTTGGCGTATGAGATGAGAGGGGGGCGGAGGAGGTCAGGGAAGATGGCGAGGGTTCGTTGAGGGCCTCTTTGGCGTTTGTGGTAGCAACGGAGAATGCGCATCAGGGCGTGGCCAGCCCATTGTCGGTGTGGAACCCATTTGCAGCACTGGATAGGGATGTTGTGCGGTGCTTGGGGGTCATTCCCCTGAAGAAGAGGGAAGTTCAGGTTATTAAATGAAGATGCTGTCTCTGAATGTAAGGGGTCTGGGCCGACCCGATAAAAGGCTTGGGGTGCAAAATCTGGTGAGAGAGGATGGTGCAGATATCTTCTTGCTTCAGGAGACGAAGCTGCAGTCCCTGGACGACCAATTGCGGCGTGGGCTGAATAGGGGGGAGGTTTTCGCGTTGGCAGAGAAAGGGGCCGCAGGTGCTTCGGGGGACTTCTATCTGGCTGGCGGTCCGATTCCTTCGACTTGTTGGGGACTTTCGTCTCCTTGTTCACCTTGACGGTGAAACTGCTGCGGAGAGCGGATGGAGTTTGCTTGTGCGTCACTAATGTCTATGGCCCGTGTCGGTGAGAGGATGGTAGCTTGGCTGCGGACTTAGCGAGTGTTGCGCCTGAGGTTAGAGCTGGAGTTTGGATCATCGGTGGTAACTTGAATGTCACATTGTTTCCGGACGACAGGCCGGGGGGGGGGGGGACCGGTGGTAGAGATTCGGGGTCTGTCGATTTCAGACAGGCTTCTGGTTTCTCTGGGGTTGTCTGTTGTGGACGCGGCTGGTTGCAAATTCACTTGGAGGAATGCGAGATCGAGGTCCTGGCTTGACAGGTTCCTGATGTCGGTTGAGGCGGGGGAGACTTTCCCGCTGGCGAGGGCTTGCGCTCTTCCGAGAACACTCTCTGACCACACCCCTATTCTTTGGTACTCTGGGGAGGAACGGATGGGTCGGTTTTCCTTTCGTTTCGAGAAGAAGTGGCTGTTAGAGGTGGGTTTCCGAGACTTGGTGATTGACCTTGGCGGGGCTTTGTGGCGATGGGTTCAACGGTGTCGCAATTTGCGGCTAAACTGAGTTCCCTAAGGCGGTTGCTATTGTCGTATGAGAAGGATGTCACCAGGAGGCGGAGGGCCGTCTAGACCGAGGCAGAGGCTGGGATATGCAGGTTAGATGGGCTTGATGATGAGCGGGGGCTGACTCCGGCGGAGGTGGAGGAGAGGGCAACGTGGTTGGAGGCGGTGTATCTGGAGGATAGGAAAGAAGAGGTTCACTGGCGGCAGAGATCGAGGCAGAAGTAGCTAAGGGAAGGCGATGCGAACACGCGTTTTTTCCATTCCGTGGCGTCCGAAAGAAGGAGTTTCTTGCACGAGGTGGAGGTAGGAGGCCTGAGAGTGTCGGGCGAGAGGAACATTGGTGTCGCCTTGCGGGAGCACTTTGTGAGGGCTTCGAGGAAAGTGAGGGAGGAGAATGGCTGGGGCTGGATGGGCCTGGGTGCTGGCTCTTTGAGTGGACCCCAGGTAGATTCGTTAGTGGCCGCGTTTTCGGAGGAGGAGGTGCGCAGGGCTGTTTGGGATCTGAATGTGGACGGGGCTCCTGGTCCTGATGGCTTCTCTATGTCTTTTTACCGGGAGTTCTGGGAGCTGCTGAAGGGTAACATTTTGGAGGTTTGGATTAATTCAGGAGTGGCAACAGGGGTTTTGAGAAAGTTAACAGGGCCTTGATTTTTCTTCTGCCGAAGAAAGAGACACCCGTGGGGGTTGAGGATTTCAGGCCTATTTCTATATTTAATGGCATCTATCTTATTGTCGCCAAGGTGCTTGCGAGCATGCTTATAGCTGTTTTGACCTCTGTGGTCTTACCTGCACGCCATTGTATGACGGATGGGATCGTCACTACTTCGGAAGCCTGTCTTAGAAAGAAAGGCGCTATTTGGAAGATTGACTACGCCAAGGCCTACGATTGTGTCAGTTGGAAGTTCCTGTGGATATCACTGCAGAGAAGGGGGTTTCCGGAAGAGTGGATTTGTTGGATTAAGAGATGCGTCACTACTAGCTCGTGCTCTGTGTTGGTCAACAGAAGGCCGAAGGGAGGATGGTTTCAACCGCAGAGGGGGGTGCGTCAGGGCTGCCCCTTAGCTCCCCTGCTTTTTGTGTTGGTGGCGGACTGTCTTTCGATTTTGTTTAAACGGGCGGTTGAAGAGAGGTAGTGTGAGGGCTTTCGGATGCGGGACATCTCCGTTCCGGTGTTGCAGTATGCGAACGACACGCTGATCTTTCTGGGGGGGGGGACGGAGGAGCAAAACCACAATGCGGCTATTTTCGTGGACATGTTTGGGTGCCTGTCAGGGTTGCAGATTAACAGGCAGAAGTCGGTTCTGGTTCCACTGGGGATGGACGATGAGGAGGACAACAGGCTCGCGGAGTGGGTCGGGATGCCCTCTGGGCGCTTACCAATCACCTATCTGGGGTTGCCTCTGGTTGACGGCAGGCTGAGGAGGTCCGATTGGGATTGTGTTCTGTGGAGAATGGAGGAGCGGCTGGAGGCTGGAAGGCTACCACTCTGTCCAAGTGTGGAAGCTTACCCTGCTGAAGCACGTTCTTTCAGCCAAGGTTGCAAAAGTCGGTAGTCGGTACTCGGTCGGTTGGGTCACTGAGTAAGGATTAATCAGCAGTCGGACGACTAATTGGATTTAGTCGGACTTTAATCGGTTTTGAATTTTATGATTATTTTAAATATATAACTCATTTTTATACATATATTTACATAGATTTTATACATTTTTATACTTTCATAATAAAATAAAAGAAGTAATTGAATTTAAATAACACATTAAGCATATTATTATAAGTTTGCTTATAAAAAACAAAACATTGAAAAAACATGGTATCTCCAAGCAAAAATTGGTCGATTAGTGTACCTAGTCGGAATTAGTCCGTACTCGGTCGGCCACCCCACTGACTAGACTAGTCGGACCTACTAGTCGTGTCAGTGGGGAGACTTTTAGAACACTGCTTTCAGCCATTCCGGTTTTTTCTACTCGACGAGACTAATGCCTGTTGGGGTTAGAAGGAAGGTGGAGGCTATGATGAGATCTTTTTTCTGGTCAGATGGGAGGCAAACAACGAGGGGGTTACACTTGGTTGCTTGGAAGGATCTTGCTATACCTGTTTCGGAGGGGGGTCTAAGTGTCCGGGATGTGGAATTGATAAACAAAGCATTGATTGCCAAATGGGTGGTGCAGATTTGGGGTTCATCTGACTCGCTGGTTTCACGATTGTTGATGAAGATTTATGGTGTCACAGGGGTGTTGGTGGTTGTAAGGAAGCGTCATGAGTCTTCGTTATGGATGAGGATCCCTGCCGTGCTTCCGGGGCTCAGGTCTTTCCTTCGGCCGAGGTTGGGGAATGGACACCATTTCCGATTTTGGCAGGATGACTGGACGGGGGAGGGGGCGCTGGCCCACCGCTTCCCTAGGCTGATGGCTTTAGCAGTAAACAGGAGGGCGCGGGTGGCGGAGGTGTCCGACTCTGGGTCGGGGCTCCGAGGTTCCTTTCGGTTCTCTCGGATCAATGGATGGAGGAGTTTTTACGTCTGCTATCTGAGATTCCCTCTGTTGGGGAGATGTCGGGCGAGCCAGATCATTTTGGTTGGGCAGATGGAAAGTTCTCGGTAAAGATTGCCTATCGGAAGCTACGTGGTGGTGCAATGGAGCGCGATAAAGACCTATGTGCAGACATGGAAGTGATTTGAGCGGCCAAGATTCCTACTCGGGTTAAGGTGTTCCTTTGGTGTCTAAAGAGAGACCGTCTGTGCGACAAAGTAAGAAGGGGGAGACTGCTGGGTGTGACGGATGTGAAGTGTGATAGATGCGAGGAGGACGTGGAGGATGCAGACTACATTTTCTTCGGTTGCAGGTTTCCGACACAAGTATGGGATTCGTTGGGGCTGCCTTGGGTCCAGACTTCTGGCTTGGAACAATTTTGGAGATCTATTCGATCGGTGGGGCTTGGGTCCTCCGGTGATGTTTCTAGGCCTTTTGCCGTCCTTTGGGCTATTTGGCTTGGCATGAATGATAAGCACTTTCAAGGGGCAGCGATTCTACGGTGAAAATGTACTAGTGCACTGTAATGCTTTGTACAATTTCTGGATATCCAACTGATGTACCTTTTCGTTAATTAATGAATATTTTGGTGTGGTGACTCTCGCCTTGGGAGGGCTCCCCCTTCTTCTATTAAAAAAAAGAGTTTCCCATTAATACATAGGCAATGGCAGAAATGACGAGGGTTCTATTGAAGAGTCAGAAGTTGAGGTTTCAACGAAACCTTTGCCATATTCTTTTATGGATGATGGGACAAAAAGTTTGTAACTGGCTGTTAGTTGTTGAAGTTCGAATTTATTTGCTACATCCTCCTACACGGGGTATCATATTTCCATCCTGTCTACAAACCTTTGACTTGGCTGCTGCAGGACAGTGTAACATGCTATACATTTACGACATATAACCTTTGAGGGACCTTTTAATTCACATGAAAAATAAGCTAAACATTTCAAAAAGGTCTATATTATTCCTTATTAGTCCGTGAAGGTGTTCTTCATGTCAGATCGTTCTTCGTAAAAAGGAAGTTAATAGATATAATGTAGTAAAAAACTTGTGTGATCTCAAGAAAACTTAAAGTGATTATTGGTCATAAACAGTCATCCCATAGTTTGCTCCTTGAATTTATCAATCAAAAGTAGCTTTGCCTTTGTTCCTTCCTTAAAAATTCTGTTTAACTAGGTGTACTGTAATCACAGTTGCTTCACTCTTTAATCTTCTGCTTTACATGTGAAACATGAGATTTATCAACTGGATGGATTGTTTTTGTCACAATGTGTCAAATTATGAATAACTTTGGCATTTGACTTCAATGTAGTCTAATATGGACCTTATGCTTGGCGAGGAATGCAAGTTTTTAATTATGAATGGTGGTGCTATTGGCAGGTATGCGACTGCTAGTGCACGCTCTGACGGCCTTCTACTTTTGTGTGGGGGAAGAGATGCAAATAGCGTGGTGGGTATAGATATTGCCATACTTGCACCATGAATTTCCTTGTAATGCCAAATCTTGGTTAGTGAAGTGATTGTATTTATATTCTTATTAGTCAGTATTCAGGTCAAAGAAAATGATGGAAAGATGGCTTATTGGGTTTATTATCATTTATGATCCAAAGAAATGTATCCCTCTCGCTTACATTTTCCCATCATCCGGAGTTAAGATGTGACTTCAGTTTATCATTTTTTAGCAGCATCTCGGGTTCAGTGTCTTTTAACTTGATCATAGTAGTAGTTATAAAGTTGTATTATTTTGGGTAACCATCCAGTTAAACTGTCAGGTCATTGAGGCAATTCGTCTTTATTTCTCAAAAAAAAAAAAGATCGAGAAAAAAATGCAAGGCAATTTCAAAAACTTCAAGGTCAATTAAGCTTAGATGAAATTTTATTCCCCATCGTCTGGCACTATGCATATGCATTTGTAGCTTCTCACAAATGCTTTGAAAAGCAGTATACTTTTATTTAAAAAAACGAGAGGATGACCCGTGAAAGGAAATGGTACTGTATTTACAGCAATTTCATGCTACATCAGCACAGCCGTACCATTTGATTAAACATGTGGATTCTCGTTGATCCCCGACTGTCTCACCCCTATTAACGGAAATATACTCATCTTGCTTTATTGCTGTTGGATTGTATTGTTTCTAAAGTCTAAAGTTTCTGTGTCTTTCCCCCATCAAGCCTTATGATCATGATTTCCTGAAGGCCATACATGGGTTGGTTTTTTCTCTGTGTTGCACATTAGCCATAGATATCTGACCAAACTTGTGGAACAGATCTGTAGTTGATCCAAATTTGATATGTCAACTGGTTAATGATTACGTGGGATGTTGAAAACCTGGTAACAGCACACTTATTTACTGCATCTGAAAGCATTTTTCCACTTTAAGTCAATTAATTACGACATGTTTATCATAAAGTTGTCACTTCTGTTTTCCCTGGAGGATTTCTGCATTTATTCATGTGAATAATATCCCTTGCAGCCCTTGTCAAATGCCTACGGTCTTGCTAAACACAGGGATGGACGTTGGGAGTGGGCTATGGCACCCGGTGTCTCTCCATCTCCAAGATATCAGCATGCAGCTGTAGGCTTTAAATCTTCATTTTATGCTCTTTTGCTCAGATAATTGTCTGATAATATTATTCCGTGTCCTATGAACTTTCAGGTCTTTGTCAATGCACGACTTCACGTTTCTGGTGGGGCATTGGGTGGTGGGAGAATGGTTGAAGACTCTTCCAGCATTGCAGGTACCTTGTCGCTGTCCTGCCTTCTCAGTTCTCATTTGTAGCGATTTTCTTGCATCAAAAAATTTTCTACAAAAGCATGCATCATGAAGCCAATTCTATTGGCGATTTATGCATTTTCCATTGGAAAATCCAGGTCAACAATCCAGAGCACTAATGTGCTTTGCTGGAAAATTTATACAAACATCAATGCTGAAGTTACGGCATTAAGTGTCAATCTTCTTTTCGTTTCACCAAATTTGGAATGGAAAATTTTCGGGATATGTTTATATTATTGTAAATCAAATCTTCAAAATTCTCAATGGTCTTCAATTAATAAATAAGATAGATATACACATTTCTTTGCTAAAAATAATAGATGTGTAATTGGGAGGTTTGACGTATACCATATCATATTCTGCATACTGAAATTGATATATGTCTTAGAAAGTAAAATATGCACCTAAAAATAGAAACAATATAGCGCTACAAGTTTAATGTGAAAAGAGTATATAAAATATTTAAAATATTTGACTAAGACACTAGGTTGTAAATACCTACTCTGCTACACACAGAAGTTCTTGTGTGGATATATATATATATATAATTATATATATAGGGAATTTATGCAATGGGTCCTATGCTTATTTGAGTCATGGTGAGCACCAAATAGCAGTCGTCCATTTACAAGATTCAATCCTAAAAAGATAGGAACCGAATTGTAATGGAAATAAAATAAATTCGGAATTTAAAATATTTCTAAAAATAGATCTACATTTCTTAAAGTGGAAAGACATATTCAATTGGCAAAACCTACGGTTTCATTCCATCGCAAGACAATTCTTTCGCTCCAACGCAAGGTGGAGGTATGCTATTTGTTTTCATGATTTAATCGTTTATTTCTATCATAATTTTGTTGTTTTAATAATTTTTTCATGTCTATCAACAATGTTTAGGGACAAGAAGATTGAGACGATGAGTTTAGTAATATTTATTTCATGAATGCTGCATATTTTCGATCATCAACAATTTTTATTCGAGAAATTTTATAGAAATATGATAAAGTTGTGTTCGTAATATAAAATTTTATTTGTTTTGATCCACGATCTCTAGATTTAATTGATTTTTTTCAAATGCATTTTGATTTCATATAATAGAAAGGTACAGTAAAAGCAATCGTTACTTTTCATGCATTACTTTGAAAATATACTGAGTTACTAATGTATTTACTTATTTTACTTATAAGATATTTTATGTTACTATCGCTAACACAATTATTACTTTTTATGTGTTACTTTGAAAGTATACCGAATTATTAATGTATTTTCTTAATTTACTTATAAGATATTTTATGTTACCATCGCTAATACAATTGTTACTTTTCATGCATTACTTTGGAAATATACGGAGTTACTAATGTATTTACATTATTTACTGAGACGATATTTTTGGTTCATACAACTCGCAACTACTGGTTTACTGATTCATTTTTATTTCAGGCATTCCAGATGCCCGAACACTTCTGATGTGTTACAACTCGCAACATCATTTGTGGATGAAAAATAAAAAAGTGAAGCATTGATGATTGTTGTTTACTTCCTGATTAAAGAGACGAGAAGAGCATTTTTGACAACGTTATTAAGAATAAATCATTCTGTAACTAATACAAGAGGTAATAACAAATACAGTTATCAAATGAATATATTGATGTATAGCCATAATTTCAGTAACTAATCACAATGACTCAGTAATATGGACATGAATATTTAGTAATTCTTCGTATAACATCAGTAATATTTATATTATTCAGAAGTACCAAGTAACTATATCTTATCTTCAGTAGCAATTATAACTAGTTCAGTAATATGGACATTGTAATCAGTAATTGTTGTATTGACACTAGTAGTTACATAATTAGTAATTGATGTATGGATACTAGTAACCATAATTTCATTAACAATTACAATGAGTTCAATAATATGGACATTTGTAATTAGTAATTTCTATATGAACATTATTAACTATAACTTCAACAACTAATCATTCTGCAGCTATAATTTCAGTAACCAATCACATTGAGTCAGTAATGTGGACATTAATATTCAGTAATTGTTTATATAAAAATAAGCATTTTATCTATTCAATTGTCTAGTACATGTTTAGAAGTACTAAATAACTACAACTTCGGTAACAATCATGGCCTCAAATTTCAACAGAATTCGGTCGAATTTCGATATCCAGTCGAAATCGAAATTCGACCGAAATGACCGATATATGGGGGTCCTAGTACAAAAAATGACCGAAATTCCGATCGAAATTCCACCGAAATTTCACCGAAATTCTATTTTGGTCGGTACTGAAATGGTGACCGAAACCGACATTTAGGGCCTTGGTAACAATCGTAATGCGTTCAATAATATGGACATTTGTATTCGGTAATTATTGTATGGACATTAGTAATTTACGTAATCAGTAATTATTGTAATAAGTCATTTACATTTTCTAACCTATACATGGAATGATATTCCATAAATAAACTGTATGCTAGCAATAATTTAAATGTGGATTTTTTTATCTTGCTAAAACCGACCACCTCTTTTTAAGGAAATGATTTAACTCGAATTCTTACTACGCTAATATTGAAAAGCACATTATTATTGCAAAAACCGTCTCCTACCAAATAGAAACAACATATACACGTGACGAGCCCACGTTTGGTGCTCACCACAACTCAAATGGGCATTGGGCACATTGGATACGTCCTCTCTCTCTCTCTCTATATATATATAAGGAAAGGGAGGCTGCTGCATGTAGCAGCCAACCTGGCTGTTGCATGTAGCATTCTCCCCTAGATTTTTTTTAATTTTTTTGGGAAATTTTCACTATATATTCATCTATATATCTCTCGTATATATATGTCATTCGAATTTCGTCAGAAACAGAGACTCTTATGCCCTCCATCTAGAACAAGAAATTTTAACGGTCTCAGATTTGATGTAATTGACTTGTTCTAGATGAATGGCATAGGAGTCTCTGTTTTTGATGAAATTCGAATGCCATATAAGAGGGATACATAGATGAATATACATGGTGGAAATTTCCCAAAAAAATGGGGGAGAATGCTACATGCAGCAACCTCCCTTTACTATATATATATGACATGCGCTACTCATAGATGTTCCTTTAAAGTTTCCATGTATTAGCAACAATAGCGATTTCATGTCTTGTAGTTATAATTTGGTTTCATGTTCATGACTTCCTTAATGGGGAATCTAGCGAGAGCATGATACCCCCGTCCCGCTGGGATTTGAGGACAGAGTACTTAACCCTCGAAATCTAACTTAAGATGCATGTATTATTTGAGTTGGGTTTTAGTGAGATATTTAATGTGATGCATTTATGTTAGGAACAACGTGTAAACTATAGGATTAACGTAAATGGTTGTTTGTGACCAATTGATATTGTGAAGAAAAATAAAGAACCAATGGAACGAGTTTTATTCAAGGGTAAGATTTCTTATATAACATGAAACCCTAAATGCCTATGGATTAGAGTTACATAATAATCATCAATAGAACTCCTAAAAATAGAAAAGGGTTACAATAGAAATGGCTAAAATAGAAATAAAGCTAAAAGAGAAAATACATCAATGATTAAAATAGTTTGTTGACTTCAACACTTGCCCTCAAGTTGTAACATATTTGTTAATCATGCCTATCTTGGAAGTTGGTAATGAGATACTGTTTCTTTGGAAGCACTTTTGTATTTATATACACAAGCTAGTGTTCCGTAGAAATGTGATGACTAATGAACTTCCTTCTCGCATTGCATCTTGAATAGAATGACATTCCACCTCAATGTGCTTGGTCTACTCATGAAATACATGCTTGGCCATAATATAAGTAGTGGATTTGTTGTCAAAATAGATATGAAATGGCGTAGTGGTAGGCAACCTAAGTTTCTGGTAAATAGAGATGATCTAAGTACTCTTGCATGTTGTTTGGGCCATACCTATGTGTTCTGCACTTGATCTGAAGACTAAGGTCTGCTTCTTGCATGCTATGTGACAAGTTATCTGCCCCAAACAAGTTGAAACCGGTGATGGATCACTTATCCTCAGCTCTGGAGAACTCGCATATTCGACATCTATGTAAGATACAATGTCGGTGTGTTCATTGACCCCATAGAAGAGACCCTTTCCCAATGAATCCTTCAGATATCGAATGATTAGAAGAACATCCTACTTACGGATGCAATGAGACTTCTCCATATATCGACGGGCTTTGCTAACATCATATGAAATATTTTGCCAGTAACGCTAAAATATAACAATTTGCTCACTAAGATTTTGTAATGTGTGGTATTTTCAAACACAAGATCTATGAAAGTAACATGTCTATGTGATTCAAGCGGAGCGGACGATGGTTTACAACCATAAACCAACATATGTAAGTTTATCCAAACAATACTTCTGTGTGACAAATGTAATCCTTTTACCATGCGGATCATCTCAATGCCTATAGAGTATCGAAGATGGCGAAGGTATTTGGTGACACAACATTTGGGAAGAAGCCGTTGGTGTCAAGAATACTTGCGATGTTGTCACTAGTGATAACCATATCGTCATTATATACAACAAGCAAGCAAGGTTGCAGAAAGTGGTAGTCGATACTCGCTCGATGGGGTCACTGACTAAGGATTAATCGACAGTCGGATGTCTACTCGGATTTAGTCGGCCATTAATTGGTTTTGATTTTTTAATTATTTGAAATATAATCAATTTTTATACACACATTCTTATATATTCACATTGATTTGTACATTTCTATACTATCATAATGAAATAAAAGAAGTATTGTCTTTAAATATAACATTAAGCATATTATAATAAGTTTTCTTTAAAAAAATCAAAAACTAAAAAA
Source organism: Ottelia alismoides (assembly GCA_037367405.1). Lineage (NCBI taxonomy): Eukaryota > Viridiplantae > Streptophyta > Magnoliopsida > Alismatales > Hydrocharitaceae > Ottelia > Ottelia alismoides. Next base: position 582,895 of record JAZKJV010001091.1, on the reverse strand, counting down.
ATTTAAAAATCTCTATGTAAAAGTCAGCTGAGTAGTCGGGTAGACCGACTAATGGCCGATTAGGCCTAGTCGAGTCGGCTACCCCCCTCGACTCGACTAATCGGCCGACTTAGTTAGCCGACTTTTACAACAGTGATTGCAAGTATCACGGTACCCGAGGAAGATTGTCTAGCGAACATAGAGTCGTTAGTCCTGCAGAAGATAAAAAGCTGGTCTCGTCAAATCGGGCTCGTGGACTTATTTTTAAACCATAGATGGCCTTACGTAGTCACATACATACTCCTCGTCAATGGTATCCTGGTGGTTGTGTCATATCTTATTGTTCCTCCTCAAGGTCTTCAACATTCGGCATACCTAATTTCTTTTTCTTAATTTAAACCCAAATATATCTCTTAAATCCAAACTTCCCTTTTTTAGGGTTCTATGTATAATAATTATTTGATCCTTTAAGATGTCGATATATCCTCTCACAATGTGGCTATTTTAAATGATCACATTTATTAACATTATTTGAAGTCTAGGATCTTTACCCTCACTTCTGCTCATGCCATGACTTTGAAGTATTAGGAATTTTCTTGATAAAAAAGGGAATACATACTATGGCATCCACCCTAAATTTATTAAAGCGAAAGAGGAGAAAAACTATGAATTTATACGACTTGAGGAGAGTACTGGCATGAAAAATTATGTTATTAATGTAGAATACACTCTGAGGAAAATAAAACTCCATTTCTCGCTAACTAGATTGCTCGAATAATCGCTACCAAGAGAGATGTTCCTCATCGGCCGATGTTTTGCTGTATGTAATGAATCTTAAATGTATCAAGACTTTGAAGACATATCTAGTCGAAACCAAACTTTAGCCAGATCAGAAGTCCTCCCATAGCGAAGAAAAAACTGCTCCATCATCTCTATCTCCATGTCACAAAGGGGCGCGCTTGAGAAACACCTACAAATAGCCTTGTGCAACAATCTCTCATCAAAATTCACTTTTGTCTCAACAACTTGCTTGCTAATTTCAAATCCCTTATAAACTTGCAGTCATGAATCAAGTTATCAACAACCGAGGCTGGTAGTCTATCCACTGGTCAATATGCATGCTTCATCGAAAAGACACCCTCCTTCCACAATCGATGATCTCTAACTCTAACCGGGCCTTGTAGATGGCTCATGGATTCTAACCTTGTGGTATTAAGAACTTCATGGTTGGGTTTCGTTTGTAGGCATGTATTGTAAGATGTGCTTCCCATCTAAGTTCCCAACTCTTTCCTCTTTACTTAATAGTTCTTTTTGTCCAATATATAGATATGCTGACCGGGTCTTCAATGTGCAACATCGAATCTTTCATCAAATTCATGTATTATGTTTAGGCATGGCCCTTTTAAGGGACATTAAACAACATGCAAATGGTGGGGAGCTCTCAAAATATGCACACTATCAATGGTGGCACTGAATTTTTATTTATTGCGAACAACAGTGAAATGTATCCCCATCAATAGTCAATGCGATATTACAACACATAACTGTCCGCCATTGGAGAATGCTTCCACGATGATTGGGTGTTGTAATTGCTTTGCTTGTTTTGTCTTTCTCCTTAAAGTTTTACCTCTGTAAACCCCCTGTTTACTTTGTTATTAATAATAAATAATTGGGGCGAACAACACTGAGTGTCTCCCCCTTTTCTGGCTTAAAAAAAAGAATGCTTCCACGATAACATCCCTTTAAGGGAATTCCAATCATTCAACAAGCACACATTCTCATGGTGGACACTCGATTATCTCACCGTAATTATTCACGTATCAAAGGATCATGGATCTTATTTATTTAGTCATTTTATTGGTCTATTTAAGACCAGGTGTATGGCTAGGTTTATTTGGCCTTAAATGTATAACCTCACATTTCATTCATTTAACTCTTACATTATACGGCCGTTGCCAAAGAGGAGGATGCCGTGTGAGGGGGACTAGGAGGTTGTTCAAGGTAGGAGGGCCCATCATCACAATGAGAAGGGTCGTGAGAAGCGTCATGAGCCGTTCGACAATCCTTTCGGAAGAGACTGCTTCCGTTGTGGTTCCTTAGCCCACTGGGCTCGACAGTGCCGTGAGCCCATCCACTGCTTTAGGTGTCGTCGCTTCTCCCACAGGAGCAGTACTTGCCCGCAACTTCAGAGGAACCAACATGGTGCTTCTAATTGGAGTGCGAGTCTTTTGGTGGGTGAAGGAGGCAGTGTGGAAACCCTTTTTCGGGGCTCGTCGGATGTGGGTCTGATCTCGACGGTGATGTGGGATGATCTGGTACAATTATCTCCTTTACGGGTGCTAGCGAGGGGGCTTGCAGAGGAGGATGTCAAGGAATTGCTGCGATGGTCGACTGAAGGGTGGTCGTTGCTATGCTGGTGAAGGTCGAGGGTCGCGGACGGCCTGTTGAAACCAAAAACTATGGATAGAGTTCTTGTAAGGGGAGTACCGTTGGTCACACGAGGGCTGCCAACCATTCAGAAGTTGTTGGGTGGTGGAGTAGAGGCTATTGATGTGGAAACCATGAGATGTCGTCCGGGGGAGCCACCATACCTTGTCCTCAGGGTAAAGAACTTTACCACGGACGGTCTAGGTTGGAAGAAGCTTTGCTTTGCATGGAAGCTGGTGCACGTTGAACTTGCCATAGTAGCCCAGTCACCATAGGAGAGGGAGTTAGAGAGGCAGTTGGCTGAGAAGGCGGCTTTGGAGGGGTCTCCGCCATGTACAGGCAGTGATGCTCCGGGATAGCCCCGACTGAGTGCGGAAGGCAGATCGTCACAATCGGAGATGGATCCTCGTCTCCTGTGCGGAATTTGATTCGACACCTTTATTGTAGAGCGACGCTTTGGTTCCCTAACCTTGGGAGCGGTTCACTTTCCAACCTTCCTAGTGGGTTTAACTGGTGCAGTCTCTTTAACACCTGACGTGGCTATGAAGGCGAGCTCTGTCCCGCAGGGAGAGGCACAACGTGCGGACCTTGTCCAGGACCCGATAAACACACCCGACACAATGAACTCCCTAGGGGCGCGGAGCCTAAACCTGGAATCCGATAAACCCGTGAGTTCGCCTCACAGACCCTCTCCAAAAACCCAATCAGAATGGCGGCGGATCCGATCCCAAACAGAGGCATCAACTCCAACTTTTGACGCGAGGGACCCACTGGGGTCCTTGTCGGAAGAAGAAGCTTTAGCATGCAGGACGTAGAAAGGGCTGGAGTCGATCGCAGGGTCAGAAACGATCCGTGGAATGGGTGAGCTAGGGGAAGTGGTTGAGCGAAATCTGGAGGGGGTAGCGAAGCTCTCGGATGCTGGGCTTGAACCCCAGGTGGCGGTCGAGAATCAGGTGGAGAACATGAAGGAGACTAGTCAGAAAAACTTTGCTCACAGAGGGGGGACGCGTTTGCCGGTCTTAGCGGAAGGTGAGCGTAGGTTTGGAACGTGTTATATGAGGAAGATGGCACGCAAAGGGGAAAGGAGACTTAGGAGAGCGGCATTGCTCAGCCTCGTGGAACGAGAGGGAGGCCCCCAGGGACCGACTATCGCAGCAACAACCTGGTAGGCCTTCCCGAACAGATTCCACATCTTGGACAGGGAGGTGGCCGAATGCCTAGGCCTGATTCAACCTAAGAAGTCGACACATGCTTTATGTCAAAGATGATTCTTTCTTGGAACATCAGGGGATTGGGTCGTCCTGAAAAGCAAATGACCGTTTGTAACCTTATTGCGGAGAAGAAGCGCTCCAGCGGAGCGGCCGCGGCAAACAACCAGCTTGCTGGGGACGATAAATTTTCTATTGCTGAGCTGGTAGCATATGGGGCCTCGGGGGCATTTTTATCCGGATGGAAGAGGGATACCGTTGACCTCCTGGAAGAGACGAAGAGGCAGTTCTGCCTTTCGGTTTATGGTCCGATTGATACTGAAAGGGGATCTCTGGTGGCTGAGCTTGAGCAGACGGGCAATGTGAATACGGAGGGCATGCGGATCATTGGGGGGGGACCTCAACGTTACTTTGCGTTCGGATGGCAGACCGCAGGGGAGGGGTGGCGTGGACCCTGATTTGGAGGAGCTTCGGGGGGTGGTTCACAGTTTGGGGTTGTCGTTAATAAACGTGGCGGGCCGTGCCTTCACTTGGCGTAATGCGAGATCTGTTAGCAATGTGAGCCCAGTGCGAACCATTTCTACAATAATTGTTATTGTAATATTTGATATATCAATAAAAGTTATTGATTTATTTCACTCCCTGTCTGAGATTAAATGAGTGAATGCACTATAAGGTCCCTCAGTACAATTAGGGTTATGTACCATGACCATCTTAATAATCATACAACTGTTGATTCAAGAGTTGGATCATAGAGGCTGGTGCTTGGATGAATATCTAAGGAGTTAGATTGAGGAGCCTGAGTAGGAGATGGCAATCCTTTCTTATTTGGCTGATATCTGATTGACCTCTTGATGCAGGTCCTCTGCATGGGAATAGAGATTCGGATGTGTTAGATTAGTTAGGTCAAAGAGTAGACTTAACGAGATCGAGATAACCAAAGTCCTATGCTGTCGCGATATAGGCACACATCCTCTGATCGGAGACAGATGTGTTACTATATGTCTGAGTATGTACATTTGGTAGACCAATAGGTTGATGACCTAACCAAGGTCTTTATACCATTGAGCTGGTATGCATATAAGGGCATATGAGTAATACGATCTCTTAAAGGGATCATACAGGTTCACTTCTGAACCGAAAGACATGAGCTCACTCATGAGATATTGGGATCGATAAATTCCATGCATGATCGTCTCGCTTATGAAGCTTGACAGAATTTATAGGTATGATACATGCTTTTGGAAAGCATATGATCAATACCAAATCCCAATGATCAAATGAGAATCTTAAGGATAAACCCTGAAGGTGACAGTCTAAAAGAGATCTATAACTTCGGGTTTATTCGAAGGTCTTCCAGTATGCATGATGTATAAGTATTAGGAATACCTAAGGGTGATGTGATCATAAACGATTGTATAATCATGACGCTTCCATTCCGAGGGAGTGATGAAACAGGTATTGGATTTTAGTGATTCCTCTCAGTAGATAAGTAACTTGATCTTAGTCCAAGTGTTGGACATTGATCTGAATGAGATTCAGATGCAATGAGAAGATTAGGTTTACGGACTTGATTTAACTAAGCATCTATGGGAGGTCCGTGAGATCTGGATTTGAGATGTGATCTCAATATCCAAGTCACTATAAGTGGAATAATACAATCATCCTGTCCTTATCTTCAAGTACCTACTGAGAATACACATTATTCTTGAAAGAGTTCATGAATAATTCCATTGTTGAAAGCATGAGAAATAGATAATTAAATGTGATTTAATTATCATGAATAATGTGAATTTGATTCACATTATGTTGGAGAATGAGAATGGTTATCCAATATAATTAAATGTGATTTATTTATTACGGATAAGTGTAATATGGATAAGAGTATCCATATTATTTATAATATGTTATAAGTATGATTTATAATATATTAGAGAGAGTTTGCTATGATTTATATTTGTTGGTTAATTATTGATGTGAATTGGATTCGCATTGGATAATTAATTGAAAATACAAATCACCTTTTATTTTGGGTTGTGAATTTGATTCACAAATTTCCAATAGCAAGATTGCAATATTCACAAAATAATTATGAATTATTTTTGGTGAATTATTTGCAACAATTGTTGTTGCAAAACATGGAGATAATTAAGAGATAATGAAGATTACATGTAATCTCCATTCCCCTTGATTATAAGGGTAACAACCACCATTTCCAATAAGGAAAGGGTGGCCGTCCACTCTATTTCTTAGAGAGGAGGTCTCCTTTCCATTATCTCCATGATTAATTGATTTAATTTATGGAATTAAATTATATTGATTTATTAATATAGATTTAATCTAAATTAAATTAATTGTTGTTGTGTTTTTACAACAAAATCTTGGCCATTGAAAGAAACACAAATCAATCTCATCCATTGATATTGTGTAGTCCATGGATCCCCAAAATACTATATAAGAAGAAGCACCCCATGCTCTTCAAAGTAACAACAAGTTGTGCAACAACTCTCTCCTCTCTCTCTCTCATTCTCACGTGCCCTCTTCCTCCTCTCTCTTTGGGTGGCCGTTCATTCTAAGCCTAGAATGAAGAAAGCCCTCATCGTCGCCTTGCTGTTGTGCTGTCGCTTCGACGACTCTCGGTACTCCATCTTCTTTGGTGCATCTCGCTCGCAAAGAAGACATACGATCTCGTGTGACGAGATCAGGAGTTCCCTTGCTTGGACAACTACTTGGATTGCGAGATCTCCGTGACTCATCCCCGCGCTTGCAAGCGTCTCCTCCGAAGGTCTGACTTGTGACAGGAGGCTTCTTCTCTTAGAAGCTCGATCGCAACTACGCTACAACAGGTATTCCTATATCTAATATGTGGTTAAACGAAACGATTCATAAATGGTTTATGGATTATGTGGTTTCGTCGTTTAAAAAATTTTAAATTCCGTTGCACCGAGCAACTAGTATGACTAGTCGCTCTTGATCGTATATGATATGATCACAACGCTTCCGTGATGCGTTTAAGGATCCTTCCGTATCCTTCAAGATCTCGATCCAGACTGGACAGATTCCTCCTTGCACCGGAGAGCGCAGAGATATTCCCTCTCTCGAGAGCTTGGGTCCTTGCGTGGGCGCTTCAGATCACACGCCTATCCTGTGGGCATCGGGAGAGAAGGGGAGTAGCAGATTCTTCTTCCGTTCAAGAGAAATTGGCTATTAGAGGAAGGCTTCAGGGAGGCTGTGGCAGCGAAATGGCGAGGCAATGCTCTAGAGGGCTCAACCGTCTTGAGACTGGCGGCAAAGCTCGCGTCCATGAGGCATTTCCTTGTTGCTTTTGGGAGGGAGGTGAAGGCGAGGCAGAGGCCCAGGAGGGTGGAAGTCCAGGTTGAGGTTTCAAGGTTGGATAATTTAGACGATGATAGAGGACTAGACCAAGAGGAGTTCTAGGAGTGGCAAGGGCTATTGGAGGAGTTGCTGTTGGAGGACATGAAAGTAGAGATGGAGTGGCGACAAAGGTCTTGGTAGAAATAACTAAAAGATGGGGATGCCAACACGGAATTCTTCCATTTTATGTCTTCAGGACATCGAAGAAGGAACTTCTTACATGAGACAGAAGTTGGCGGAGTCCGCGTGTCGGGGGAGGCTGCGATCGGGCGGGCCTTACGTTGGCACTTTGTACAGGCGACAGAGGAAAAGGAGTGGATGGGGTTGGCTGGGGTGATGGGCAGAAACCTTGACGGCTGAACAAGCGGAGAGCTTAGTGGCTCCTTTTTCGGTGGAGGAGGCGAAGAGAGCAGTATGAGACTTGAATGTGGACGGTGCCTCGGGATTGGATGGTTTCCCGATTCTATTCTACCAGGAGTTTTGGGACCTTTTGAAAGAGGAGGGTGTTGGAGATCCTTAATGAATTTAGGCAGGGAAACAATGGATTTGAGAAGATCAGCATGGTGTTGCTGTTCCCGCTGCCAAAAAAAGACACACCCGTGGGGATGGACTTTAGACCTATTGCATTCTCCAATACTATTTACCTAATAGTGGCTAAGATACTAGCTAACAAGCTTAAGGTGATTAAGGGATCAGTAGTTCTCCAGGGCCAGTCGGCGTTCATTCCAAGGAGACAGATGGTAGATGGCCTAGTGATGGCCTCGGAGATTTTCCTAGACTGGAAGCGATCAAGGAGTAAGGGGACTCTATGGAAGATCGACTACACTAAGGCTTATGACAACGCTGACTGGAAGTTTCTGTGGGTATCTCTGTAGAGGAGAGGCTTCCCTCAAACTTGGGTTGAGTGGATGAAGAGATGCGTCACTACATCTTCCTACTCTATCCTGGTGAACGACAAACCTGAGGAGGGGGGGGGTGTTTCTTCCAACCACAGAGGGGTGTGAGACAGGGGTGTCCGCTGGCACATATGTTGTTTGTTCTTATAGTATATGCATTGGGAGTACTCTTCAGGCAGACGATTGAGGCGGAGTGGTGCGAAGGTTACCGTAAGGAGGACATTTCGGTCCCCCTCTTGCAGTATGTGGGTGATACTATACTCTTCCTCGGGGGCACAGAGGCCCAAAATGTAAATGCTGTTCAGCTGGTAGAGATCTTTGGTAACCTCTCTGGCCTTGAGATCAACAAGCACAAGTCAAGGTTATTACCTTCGGATTGGACGAAGTTGAGCGTGCCAATGTTGCTGAGTTGACCGAGTGTCCGCTGGGAGACCTTCCTATCTCATACCTGGGGCTGCCGCTAGTTGCTGGCAAACTGAAGAAATCTGATTGTGATATGGTGGTGCAGAAGGTGGATCAAGGGTTAGCAAAGTGGAAGGCGGTCACGCTTTCCAGAGGGGGAAAGCTAGTCCTATTGAAGCATGTGCTCTCGGCTATACCAATATTCTTTTACTCTACTAGACTTATGCCGGTGGGGGTCAGAAGGAAGATGGAGACTATGATGAGGAGATTCTTCTGGTCAGACGAGAAGCAACAAAGGCTCAGAATGCACCTGGTCAAGTGGGACGAGGTCATAAGGGGTCGCAATGACAGGGGACTTGGAGTTCGTGATGTGGAATGTATGAACATGGTGCTCATTGCCAAGAGGGTGATTCGTCTATAGGGTCCCTCTACCTCACTGGTGGACAGATTTGTTAGGAAAATTTGCGGGGTCAAGGGTGAACTCGTGGTTGCAAGAATCCGTCTTGAGTCGCCGCTATGGGCGGGTATACACCAGGTCCTGTCGTGGTTATCCTCTAAACTACGGCCTAAAGTGGGTGATGGTCACACTTTCAGATTCTAGCGTGATGATTGGTCTAGGGAAGGCATGCTTGAGGCTAGATTTCCGCGCGTTTATGCTTTAGCTGCTTTGAAGGAAGGTACACTCTCACAAATGGCGGATGCTGGAACACGGACGCTGTCGTTTCAGGGGGAACTATCAAACCAGCGCATGGAGGTCTTTCTCAAGGTGCAGACTGAAATCCCACCACCTGGGGATTTCTCGGTGGACATCGACCATTTTGAGTGGGTGGACTCGAAGTTCTCAGTAAAGAGGCAGGGGCCATATGAGCAGGGTGTGGATTTGTACCAAGATATGAAAATCATTTGGGAGTCAAATTTACCGTGCAGGGTCAAAGTTTTCCTGTGGTGTATGAGAAGGGGCCGATTATGTGATATAACAAGGAGGGGAAGAATGTTAGGTCTAGAGGACACAAAGTGTGACAGATGTGAGGAGCTGGTGGAGGACTTAGAACACCTATTTTTTAAGTGCTCGACGTCGGAAAGGGTGTGGAGGGAACTAGGGATACCTTGGATCAAGATTGAAGGGATGACAGAATTATGTTTATGAGGATTGATACAGACGATCGGCGACAACTCTACTGATGACTGCTCGAAGGCGTTCGCTGTGTTATGGGCCATTTGGGCAGGACAAAATGACTTAATCTTAAACAACCAAAGATTTTATTTTGAGAATGTTGTTTCTTTCTGTAGGGCGCTTTATAATTCCTGGATCTCACGGTATTGTAATCTGAGCTCTTTTTAGTGGAATATATGTGGCGGTGACCATCACATTGGGGGCTCACCCTATTTACAATAAAAAAACTCTTACATTATATACAGACCTATCCCTTTTGAGGGAAGGGAGACACATGCAAGTAGTAAAGGACTCTCATAGTGTGTATTCGACCCATTCACACTCACTACATCTGTTTTATTTAATAAGAGAGCTAGTGTGTATTCGACCCATTCACACTCACTACATCTATTTTATTTAATAAGAGAGCTGTATTGCCATGCAACAACCAATGCTGAACTCAACACATGGAAACCTAACAAATATAGTAGATTTGCTTCTTCGTAATATCATGATAATGCCTAACATCACTTTAGGGTATCCTTTATCATTTCTGCAAGGTTGCTCACATGGACGACTCAATATTTAGTATTCATTTATTAGATATTCATGCATCTTACGTATTCTGTCATTTCCACTAAACAGTGGGTGGGGGGTAGATTTATACCAACCCATTTATTTTTATTCCCCAGTATGCGTGTCCATTTAATCAGAAGGACCTTACGTTCTCCTTTATTCATAATCTCATCCTAAGATCATGGGTGATTATCGATCATTTATTTTTGTTTCCCCTGTGTACATGTCCATATAATCCCAAGGACCTAACATCCTCTTTTTATTCATGAATTTCGTCCTAGGACCGTGATTGATTGGAGTATTGTTTGTATGCGTCATATGTTGAGGAGATGGGTAAATAGATACCTCCAGGATCCATTTACCCCATCCAAGAGTTTAGTCCCACATTGTCCAGTGGTGGGACTTGAAGACTCTGTGGAGGCTATATAAGGAGCCCCAGACCTCCTGTATCAGATGAGAAAAAGCAATGCGTAACATGCCCCTTTGAAGGCTTCCCCCGTGGTTTCAGCCCGCTCCTCACGGAGTAGGGTTCCACGTTAAATCTTTTGTTCTTATTGTTCTATTTTTATTTTTATGATTCTGCTTCCGCTTCCTATTTTCTAACATGGTATCAGAGCGGGTCGGTTCTTGAGGATTTGTATTCGTAGTTGTTCAAAATTCGAGATTTATTTTTCGGATTTGAAGTTTTATTCATCGATTCAAGTCCATAGTTATGGTTCAATTTTTGGAGATATCCTGCCGCATTTTAGATCAAGGCTCCTTACATGGGCACACAGATCTAGGGTTTTTCTGAACCCTACTTGGAGGTCTCTCCCAGCGCCTCCTTCTCGTGCGCATCCCTTTCAGATCTTCAGTGTTCAGACGGCGCATCCCTACCGCAGCAAACCTCCGGTCTTTCGCGGCTTCGAGTCCAGGCGAGCCCGCACTTCCCTTATCTTTCATGACAGCGGCAACAGGTGAAACGATACTTCCATCATCATCCTCTGGCTACATAACCAGGCAACTAGAAGATATGCATCATCGCGCCTCCTTCCGCATCAGCGGCACACCCCTCTTCGTGCGCGAGTCCAGAAGATCCACCACGAGCCCTAACTTGCGCAAGGATGAACCCCGCGAGCCCAGGCATCGCCCAGGCAAACCCAGGCGCGTCCCCAGCTAGGCGGCACCGCCTCCAGGAACCCTAGTCTCCCGCGGCGGCGCTCTCTACGGTGGCTTCCCCAGGCGACGACCCGACATCACCTCCGGGTGGAGCTCGTGCTGCCAGATCCTCCCAGCCAGGCGCAAGCAGCGCCCCATCGCGTAGCTCCTCCGATCTTTCCAAACCAGGCGATGAAGCCCCGATCTCTTCTCCAAGTCCTCGCGCGAGGAAAACCCCAAATGGGTTGGCCGCTCCTCCTCCCTCGCACAGACGACGCGAGGCCTCCTCTCTCTCCCGATCTTGGCGTAGGCGCTGATGCTCCAAGGCGGGTTTTATTTTGTGTCGAGGGTTACCATCCCAGACAGGGAACCCTAATAAGAAGTGGGCACTCGTTTTCTTCGTAGGGTCGAGCGAGCTTGACAATGTTATAAAAAAGTATTGTAATGCCCAAATGGACTGATGCTTCATCCGAAAGAAAAGGCAGGTCCGTTAAAAAAAGGGTGGAGAGGCTGTTAAAAAAAACTGAATGAGGCTGTGAGATTGTTCAAAAAAATGATTAAAAAAAGAGGCGCGTACAATAAAAAAAATCGTACGCAAAATGTTTGAAAAAAAGAGAGAGAAAGGAAAGCCGTATAAAAAAATATATATCGAAACGGCTTGAAAAAAATGTTAAAAAAAGTGTCGGCGTATAAAAAAATTGGAAAAGCCGCGAGAAATTTTTTGAATGATCATATTGTTTTCCACATGTTATTGCCTTCTCCCTATATCTATGCATTTGTATTGTCTTCTCCCAACTTGGTCGACGTCCATGTTTTCCGACAAGTATGGGAGAAATGGGGAGTATATATAGAGTCACATGTCATGTTGCAGATTCAGGAGACAGATTCAGATGTCAGATTCCAGGCCAATCATTTGTTCAGACTCTACAATTTTCTGATGAAGATTCTCCATGCGCTAGATTCAGACTCGACGTTTAGATTCTGAGTCCACAGGTGTGATGCGCAGTTGTTCAGACTCGACAGATTGGTCAGAGTTCAAGTTCGAGGCACTCCATGTTTGAGTGGCCCATTTTCGAGTTCTCCAGAGAGACTCATTTTCAGACACACACATGTTTGCGGTCATCTTCAGATGAGCACGTGTTTTCCATCGTTTGTAGCGGTCCCCATCTTTTCTTATTTTCAGCCAGAGTTTTCATGTGGTGTCATAGGGACACCAGAGTAGTGTACCATTCTCTGTGTCAGATGGAAGTGACCCGGTTCTCCGACGAGGAGACTATTTCAGACTCCATTTTCCAGCGATCGTGGACTCCGACGAGGATTGCACAACCACGGCCCTTTTTCAGAGATAGAGCAGTTGTCCACATGTTGTGGTGGGCAAGAGTACTCCGACGAGGAGACTCATTTCAGTTGCAGTGACTCTGACCGGCGTAGTTCAGAGCACATGCTCTCCGACGAGGAGATTCAACAGACTCACACTCCAGCCCGTTCGTCCTCCTCACCTGAATGGCATGAGAAGCAACGTCCTCGACAACAACAGTTGTACGCGTTGGGTTGATATTGGTTGCAGTGTCCTGTAGCGTTGAGTTGAGTTTCTTTCTGTTTGTCCAAGCTGAGCATTGCATGCTCCAGCTTGAGGGGGAGTGTTGGAGTATTGTTTGTATGCGTCATATGTTGAGGAGATGGGTAAATGGATACCTCCAGGATCCATTTACCCCATCCAAGAGTTTGGTCCCACATTGTCCAGTGGTGGGACTTGAAGGCTTTGTGGAGGCTATATAAGGAGCCCCAGACCTCTTGTATCAGATGAGAAAAAGCAATGCATAACATGCTCCTTTGAGGGCTTCTCCCGTGGTTTCATCCCGCTCATCACAGAGTAGGGTTCCACGTTAAATCTTTTGTTCTTATTGTTTATCTTTATTTTTATGATTCCGCTTCCGCTTCCTATTTTCTAACAATTACCAACCCATTTATTTTTGTTTCCCCTGTATACATGTCCATATAATTTCAAGGACCTAACATTGTGGGTGATTCCATATAAATCTACGCATATTAAATTCGTACAATGGTCTACTATGAACCATAGATGTAGCGATACAATTTATGGTGTCAGCTGTTCATACCATGGAACCACTCCAGCTCCATTACTTGTGCTAGTGCATCTTTACAATGTAATGGTACATGCATGCTTATTAGTTAGGCGTTATTACCTAATTCCATTCTAATTTGTCAAACCTGAATGTATGCCAATATACCTCCACGTAGATCAGTGCACTTGATCCTTTCCAGATCCAGGAGGGTCCTTTACTTCTATTCAAGTCCAAGTGTACTGGTACACCCCTTGTATATCCATGCACTTGGTTATACGTGGACTTATTCGAGTCTAAGCTTAGTAGGTGAATTGGTTATTGTTGGGAAAAGAGTCTTCGTTGTTTATTCAGAAAACCTTAGGCTCTCTTATATAGGGAGAGACCGTAAGGGTAAATTACAGAGAGGTCTATAGAAAATAAAAAAAATAACGACAAACTACATAAAGAGATAATAACACTACTAACTATCTCTACACTCCCCCTCAAGGTGGAGCATAGATATCTATCATGCTCAGCTTGGATGAACATCTCTGAAACGGTCCTCTGAGCAGTGGCTTGGTAAATACATCTGCAGTCTGATCTCCTGAGCTCACATGTGCAGTAGATATCAATCCTCTCTGGATCAAGTCCCTAGTATAATGGCAGTCAACTTCAATATTGATGCAAATTGAAAATTGGCGCGGTGAATAATAATTTATTTGACGGTGGATTTTGATGGTAGAAGAAAGGGAGGGATTGAGAAGAAGAAAAACTCGTCGGTAACGAGGGGTTGAAGAAGAAGAACGCGAAGACCGCGGAGGGAGAAGGGAGAGGGATAATGAGATAAACTCAATTTCGATTCATACTTGACTGAATAAAAACAATGGACTATGATGCAGCATGATAACCACTTTTTTTTTGAACATTTATTTAGTTATTTTATTTATCATTTGTTTTGTTTATTTCACTTATTTAATTCCCTTGTAAAAGGCTCATTATAAAAGGCCTCTTTTTTTATCTTTCCTTTTGATTTCTCCTTTCCTTAATTTTAGGGATTTGTTGCTATTTTGAGGGGGAGTAGCCTCTATAAAGGGCCCCCTTTGTATTAGGGCTGATTAAGTTGAATTGAGCCAAAACTTTCCACCCTAATTCTCTTTCTCTCTCTCTCTCTCTCCCTCTCTCTTGGCCTGCGCCGTCTCTCTCTCTCCCCGACCCCTCTCTTTCCCCGAGTTTCTTCTTCTCGGCCCAAACCCTCAACGCCTCCCCCTTCTTCCACTCTTCACGCCGCCAACCCCTCCCTCGCCTCTCTTCCTCCCTAACCAATCCCCCCCATCGCCACCTCCGACCTCCTGTTCTGCGCTCCCCACGACTACCCAACCACGCCGCCTCACCCCTGCGCCTCTCCCCTCGCCGACTTCACCGCCTCCCACCTCGCGCCTCAACAACGCCCCTCCTCCGCGGATCCCTCCCTCATCACCGCCAACCGCCACTCCCTCGACCACGCGACCTTTTCCACCTCGCCAGCGGCTCCAGCAGCCTCCTTCACGCCGCTTACCACTTCTCAACCCTCGCCCTGCCAAACCGCCTCCATCTTGACCCTCTCCACAGCCCGCCAATCACCCCGAGTCGCCGCCACTGCTCGGGTTACTTCGCAGGCGACCATAGTGCCGTGAGACCGCCCACGCCCCCTCTCCCTCGACGATCAGATCTGAAGCGTGCCAACTTTCTCCCTGCCGGTTGTGGTATGAGTGCCCGTTTATCATATTCTACCGCATAAATATTAGTACGTGGACTGAGATATTGTTGATTTGGTTTGGTGAATCATTGAGACCCCTAGTCATTGCAATATTATGATAATTTTTTCTAATAACTTTTAACTCATCTGTTTGCCCTCAACTTGCGGAATAATTGGTGCTAGTAATTGCATAACGGCTTTCATCTATTGCTGATTTTGCGCCTCGCATACTGTATATTTGTTTGTTTTTGTCATCGAGTCCACTATTGTCATTTGTTAGCATAACCATTACAACACCAACTCCGTAGCTTGCATCAATTTGGTATCAGAGCATCACGATCTTGCACCTCACTTGCATTGCATTTTTTAATTGCCTATAAAAAAACAACAAAAAAAAGAACAACAAAAAAAAAGACAAAAAAAATTCCCAACAAAGAAAGCAAAACACTAGGATATCCATGGCCGACAAACCTAGTGGCTCTAAACCCACCTACACCTCACACCCTGAACTATCGCTAGAATCTCTAGCTGCTCAAATGCAACACATGCAAAGGGTGTTTGAACAGATGAGAGGACAAATTGCTACCTTGACTAGTCGTATGATAGGCAAAGACCTTACTCATGAAACTCCCAACAAAGGTCGACGCACTAGCCGGAAATCACACTCC
Organism: Ottelia alismoides; assembly: GCA_037367405.1. NCBI lineage: Eukaryota > Viridiplantae > Streptophyta > Magnoliopsida > Alismatales > Hydrocharitaceae > Ottelia > Ottelia alismoides. Next base: position 567,273 of record JAZKJV010001091.1, on the reverse strand, counting down.
CGGAATAGCACTTCCCGTGACTCTAGCTCTTCTACTTCTGACGGACATGTTAGCGAGTATCATTCACAGAAAAGTGAAGAAGAAGGACCCAGAGAATACATCCCTTTCATCCCCAAGACCCCAGATCCATACCCCTCCGGCTATACTCCACAGACTAATGGTGAATATCAATTCCAACCACGAAATGGACCCAAGACTGACGATGGATGGGATCGAGGTATCCGTCTCGATGTCCCGGAATTTGACGGAGGACGAGATCCTGACGTTTTTTTGGATTGGCTCCAAACCGTCGAACACTTCTTTGTGTGGAAGTCCATGCCTAGCGAGCGAAAAGTTCAATTTGTCACCATCTAATTAAAGGGACATGCGCTGCTATGGTGGGACCGTTTGCAGTCTGAACGCTAACGAAAGGGAAAAAGTAAAATCCGCAGCTGGAGCAAAATGAAAGCTAAACTGAAGACCAAAATCGTGCCTGAAGATTACAGACGCGATCTGTACGCGCGACTGCAATCATGGAGGCAAGGTACCATGAGCATGAAGGAATACACCGAAGGGTTCCAATCCCTAGTCCATCGCAACCGCTTGCAGGAGACTCCTATTCAGGAAGTCACCCGCTACATGCGAGGCCTCCGCCAAGTCATCCAGGATGAACTCTACCTCCACAACTGCCGTGATGTTGACAAAGCCTACAAGCAGGCTGAACGGGCTGAGATCAAGCTTGCTATAGTCCAGACGAGGAAAATGCCCTTTTCTGTGAACTCCGCTCCTCGTACCAGTACCCCGATGACATACTCCAAACCAATGGGTTCCTCATCAATCGTCGCGGGTAAAACCCAAGCCAAACCATCAACATCTGTCGTCGTCCGACCACCCACTGGAAACCCCGGCCAAGGCATCTTGGGAAGCCGACCTATTGTAGGACCTGATACTTGCTTCCGATGCTATCAAAAGGGACATCGAGCAGCCGAGTGCCCAAACCCTAAGGCTAGACCCGTCCATCTATGCACCACCGACGATCCCGAATACCCCGACCCTGACCAGCAGGAATCCCCTGAAGAGGATCCGACTGCGTTGACTGCTGACACCATGGGAGCCGATGACTATGAACCTTTAGGAGTGGATGGAGACGAATCCGGTCCGTTCCTAGTAATTGAACACGAAAACTTTATCGCTCCTGACAGCGCACCCACAAACATTCTGCTCACCCCCGCTGTTCACGATGCTGATAGCTGGCTGCGACGCAGCATCTTCCAAACCACCTGCACCTCAGGAGGACGACGCTGTTCGCTGATCATTGATGGAGGAAGCGTTGAGAACTTCGTTTCACAAGAAATGGTAGATAAGTTGGGCCTGCCAACGCAACCATTCGAGAAACCGTACAGCGTGGCATGGTTTCGAGGTGGTACCCAAATCCCGGTCCACCGTCAAAATCTCGGTAGCTTCTCCATTGGTCCCTCATATAAGGACGAGGTGTGGTGCCATGTAGCCCCTATGGATGTCTGTCACATACTTCTAGGGAGGCCGTGGCAATTCGATCGAGACACTGAACACCGAGGAAAACTGAACACTTACACCTTTCTCATATACAAAATTCGTGTAACCCTCAGACCACAACGTGAAGCCCTTAGCCCTCGCCAAGTGGCTACACTTCGAGCTGCGACCGCCAAAACTGGTAATAAGGCTACACCATCAAAGACTGTGACCACGGGCTCCGTGTTGTTGATGGAAGCCCAAACATTCCAACGTGAAATTCAGGAGAGCTCCACCATCTATGCATTAATGGGACGTGAAGTGGATAACCAAGAGACAACTCCACCTGAAGTCCCGCCTGAGATAAAGCCCATCATCCAAGAGTTCGCTGACATCATGCCTGAAGAGTTGCCTGAAGGACTACCACCGTTGCGAGACATTCAACATCACATTGATCTAGTCCCTGTAGCCAGCCTACCTCACTTACCCCATTACCGAATGAGCCCAAGTGAGCATGAAGAGATGAACCGGCAGGTTACTGATCGGCTGCGACGTGGGTATGTTCGAGAGAGTATGAGCCCCATGGCGGTTCCTGCTCTGCTTACCCCGAAAAAAGATGGCACATGGAGAATGTGCGTGGACAGTCGCGCTATCAACAAGATAACGATTAAATATCGTTTTCCCATTCCGCGCCTTGATGATATGCTTGATATGTTATCGGGTGCCAAATTGTTCTCCAAGATGGATCTCCGCAGTGGTTACCATCAGATTCGCCTTCGACCTGGAGACGAGTGGAAGACCGCTTTTAAAACCAAAGAGGGCCTGTATGAATGGACGGTCATGCCCTTCGGCTTGTCGAATGCCCCAAGCACCTTCATGCGAACCATGAATCATGTACTGCGACCCTTCATTGGCAAGTTTGTGGTTGTGTATTTCGATGATATCCTGATCTACAACTTGACTAAATTGGACCACTTGTCTCACCTTCGACAAGTCCTGGAAATCCTGAGAGCCAAAAGCTGTATGTTCACCTTAAGAAGTGCTCCTTCGTGTCTGACACAATCCTCTTCTTGGGGTACATTGTCACCGCCGATGGACTTAAGGTTGATCCCTCCAAAATTCAGGCCATTCAGAGCTGGCCCGTACCCAAAACCCTCACTGAAATTCGCAGCTTTCTGGGATTAGCTTCCTTCTACCGACGTTTCATTCGGAACTTTAGCACTTGTGCAGCACTGTTGGTAGATTGCACGCGTAAAGGCGCACCCGCTTGGACGCTTGAAGCAGAGACGAGCTTTCAAAAGCTAAAACATCACTTGACACATGCTCCTGTTTTGGCACTCCCTGACTTCACCAAAGTTTTTGTTGTCGATTGCGATGCCTCACATGTCGGGATTGGTGCCGTTCTGAGCCAAGAAGGACGACCTGTAGCATTCTACAATGAGAAATTGAACGAAGCCAGGTCACGGTACTCCACTTACGATGTCGAATTCTATGCCGTGGTCCAAGCTCTCAAGCATTGGAGACATTACCTGATCCAACGGGAATTTGTCCTTAACTCCGATCATGAAGCCCTACGATATCTGAACTCTCAGAAGACCCTTAACAAACGTCATGCCAAATGGGTTAGTTTCCTCCAGGAATACACCTTCCATCTCAAACACAAAGCCGGAACCCTGAACCGCGTGGCCGACGCTTTGAGCCGGCGAGCACATGCCCTCACCACAATGACCGTCAGCATTACATGATTTGAAACTCTCAAGGACCTCTACCCCACTGATCCTGACTTCGGTCAAGTTCATGCCGACTGTGTTGGTACTGGGCAGGACCCAACAACCACTTTTGTTCTTCATGAGGGTTTCCTATTCAAAGGCCACCAACTATGCATCCCTGCCACGTTCCTTCGTGAGAGCTTAATTTCAGAACTATACAACGGAGGTTTAGCTGGACACTTTGGAAGGGACAAAACCTTGACTCTTCTCCAAGAGCGCTTTTATTGGCCGCAGTTGCGAAAGGATGCGACAAAATTCGTACAGAAATGCCAAACATGTCAAAGATTTAACGCCAGCCACCGGCAGAACACTGGACTGTACACACCCCTGCCCATTCTTCTGCGACCTTGGGAAGCTATCACCATGGATTTTGTGCTAGGCTTACCCCTCACTGTGCGAAAAGTTGATTCTATTTTTGTGGTTGTGGATAGATTTTCTAAAATGGCACATTTCATTGCATGTAGGAAAACCTCAGATGCATCTCATGTCGCTGATTTTTTTTTCGTGATGTCGTCCGTTTGCATGGTGTCCCTCGTTCTTTTACTTCAGACCGTGATATCCGGATTTTGAGTCACTTTTGGCTCACGCTTTGGTCCCGTCTTGGTACCCGTCTGCAATATAGCACCGCTTATCATCCACAAACAGATGGGCAAACTGAAGTAGTTAACAGATCATTAGTAAATTTGTTGCGATGTCTTGCAGGGGACTCTCCGTCCAAATGGGATCTAATTCTTCCCCAAGCTGAATTCGCATATAACAGTTCCACTAATAGGTCCACCGAAAAATCCCCTTTTGAGAGTGTGTACGGCTTTCCACTTACCCAATTTCTTGACCTAAAACCCACAACCATGCAAGGGAGAAGTAGTGCAGCTGCTGAGGATCTGGTCGAACACCTAACCCACATCCATACTGAAATCCGAGCCAAACTCCAATCCATGACCCAGAAATACCAAACACAAGCCAACCTACACCGAAGAGAGAGTGAGTTCAGAGTTGGAGAATTAGTGATGGTCCACCTAAAAAAAGAGAGGTTTCCTTTGAGAGTCCACCAAAAATTGAGTGAACGAAAGATTGGTCCATTCCGAGTCCTCAAAAGGATTGGGCCCAATGCTTATCTACTTAATCTGCCGCCAGACGTCCAGACTTCGCCAATCTTTAATGTATCAGATCTCTTCCTATATCATGGAGATGAACAGACAGAAGCCACCGCACCAGAGGTTCCTGATGATGATACGCGCCAACCGCCAGCCGCAACCGATGCTGAGCAGATTGAAGATATTGCAGACATCCGAGATATGACGACTAGACGTGGTCTCTTCCGACGATATCTAGTCAAATGGAAGGGACGACCTTTTACCGATTGCACCTGGATTGACGAGGATGAACTCCAACAACTCCGCCCCGATGTACTTCAGAATTTCCACGATGCCATCTCGACGGAGCGAGATTCTTTTCAGCAGGGGGTAGTTGATGCAGCATGATAACCACTTTTTTTTGAACATTTATTTAGTTATTTTATTTATCATTTATTTTGTTTATTTTACTTATTTAATTCCCATGTAAAAGGCTCATTATAAAAGGCCTCTTTTTTTATCTTTCCTTTTGATTTCTCCTTTCCCTAATTTTAGGGATTTGTTGCTATTTTGAGGGGGAGTAGCCTCTATAAAGGGCCCCCTTTGTATAAGGGCTGATTAAGTTGAATTGAGCCAAAACTTTCCACCCTAATTCTCTCTCTCTCTCTCTCTCTCTCTCGGCCTGCGTCGTCTCTCTCTCTCTCTCCCCGACCCCTCTCTTTCCCCGAGTTTCTTCTTCTCGGCCCAAACCCTCAACGCCTCCCCCTTCTTCCCCTCTTCACGCCGCCAACCCCTCCCTCGCCTCTCTTCCTCCCTAACCAATCCCCCCCCATCACCACCTCCGACCTCCTGTTCTGCACTCCCCACGACCACCCAACCACGCCGCCTCACCCCTGCGCCTCTCCCCTCGCCGACTTCACCGCCTCCCACCTCGCGCCTCAACAACGCCCCTCCTCCGCGGATCCCTCCCTCATCAACGCCCACCGCCACTCCCTCGACCACGCGACCTTTTCCACCTCGCCAGCGGCTCCAGCAGCCTCCTTCACGCCGCTTACCACTTCTCAACCCTCCCCCTGCCAAACCGCCTCCATCTTGACCCTCCCCACAACCCGCCAATCACCCCGAGTCGCCGCCACTGCTCGGGTTACTCCGCAGGCGACCATAGTGTCGTGAGACTGCCCACGCCCCCTCTCCCTCGACGATCAGATCTGAAGCGTGCCAACTTTCTCCCTGCCGGTTGTGGTATGAGTGCCTGTTTATCATATTCTACCGCATAATTATTAGTACGTGGACTGAGATATTGTTGATTTGGTTGGTGAATCGTTGAGACCCCTAGTCGTTGCAATATTGTGATAATTTTTTCTAAGAACTTTTAACTCATCTGTTTGCCCTCAACTTGCGGAATAATTGGTGCTAGTAATTGCATAACGGCTTTCATCTATTGCTGATTTTGCGCCTCGCATACTGTATATTTGTTTGTTTTTGTCATCGAGTCCACTATTGTCATTTGTTAGCATAACCATTACAACACCAACTCCGTAGCTTGCATCAGACTACCATCTCTTTATATAGGAGAGATGGGGTTACAAAAATAGTAAACTAATTAAAATTGACAACCGACTTACCTAAACTGACTCTAACTAATTAATTGACCTAATTTCAAATTAAAATCTACGAAATAAACGTTCATATCACAGGCGATCTCAATTATTTAATTAGACCATTACGACCACTAAAAAACGTAAATAAAATTGATGACTAATTAATTAGATAAATTTGGCCCTATAATTTGAGATCACGCTGCATCAACTCTCCTCCGCTTTAAAAATTCGTCTCCCGACGAATTGCTGGATGTGCAGGCTTGGAGGAAGATTCAGCGTATTCCGTCGTTTTCTGGAAGAACTGATGTGGAGCGAACGGCGGAATCCATATGCGGGCGGGAATGGCGCGACCGTCGTGGTTGAAGAACATGTGCGGTGCGAACGGCGTCGTCGTCTTGGTTGTTGTTTCCTCCATGGGATGCTCAAAAAATTGATGCGGCATGGAGAATATGACCCTTGGAGAATCCATAGTGAAGCAATGGCACAAGGAGAGGAAAAAAGGAGATGTGGCTAAGGAATGAAGCCATGGGGTCCTTTTATAGGGAAAGCCCAAGGCTCTAGTCCTATTGGGATAAGGAGGATTCCCAAATCTCTGATTTCCAGCCTCTTTTCTTAAATATTTCTGCTGTGTGAAAATTTCGCGCCTCCTTATTCTTTCTTTCCTTCCTATGGCTTTTGAACTCTTTGTAAATATGGGAAATTTGGGGTTTTTTCTCGCATTTTTTCCCACTTAATTTCCATCCCCACAAACCATGGGATTGACATCCCGTGACATTCGCCTCTTTGGTTAGGGCTTCCCGTGGGAGACGCGGTATCGGGGGGCGGCAGGAGCCGCTCGAGATCTCGCGCAGGTGGCACGCCGCCTCACGACGGTGCGGCTTGGGGCAGCGGTTCCGCTGGGCGGCTTTGCGGGGAGGCGGGGGTCACGTGGGGCTTGCGCGAGGATGGCCGCGGGGGTGGCGATGGGCTGGAAGATGGTGCTGGCGCGGGGACCTGTGGCGAGGGAGAGCGACGAGAGGGAAGCGCGGGGCGAGGTGAGCACGCGGGGAGGGGAGGGTCGACCGGCGGCGATGGCGACTCGGTGAGGGGAAAGAGTCGGCGACATGAGGAGGAGTAGGGCCTTTGGCGGCGTGGAGAGGAGAGGTTCTGGAGGGGGGAGTCGAGAAGGGGGGTCGGCACTGTGAAGGGGGAGGAAAGGAGGCGGCGATGGGAAAGTTAGGGTTGGGAGAGGGACACGGGATGGCGCAGGAAGGGGGCGCGGCATGTGGCCGTGGGGTTGCAGCAGGGCAGGGGCTGATATCGGGCCTATTATCGGTGCTGGGGGCTGATCATCCTGGACAGCAACATCGACTGCACCAAATTCGAGGTTTTCGTATTCCTTGTCCGCGGGGTCTTCATCGAAGATGGGTCCTTGGTCCCCCTTTTCTTCTTGCACAATAGTTGTATCAAATAGATCTTCATTTGGAATAAAAATACCTTCGTTTTCTGCACCGAAATCGGGTTGGACAGCATTTACAGCGGTCTGATTTTCGTCGTTGACGAACAAACCTTCACTGATTAGCGTGTCCAGCCACTCTTGTACTTTGAGGCTTGATTGGAGGCGATACTTGAACTTCCTCGAGCGTGAACGTGAATGCGGATCATGAGATAGACGGTTCAAGTTGAATTGCGTCCTCCAATAGTTGATAGGACCGTCGAATTGTAGGGACGATTCGGTTGCCATGCTCTGATACCAAATGATGCAAATTGAAAATTGGCGCGGCGAATAATAATTTATTTGACGGTGGATTTTGATGGTAGAAGAAAGGGAGGGATTGAGAAGAAGAAAAACTCGTCGGTAACGAGGGGTTGAAGAAGAAGAACGCGAAGACCATGGAGGGAGAAGGGAGAGGGAGAGGGATAATGAGATAAACTCAATTTCGATTCATACTTGACTGATAAAAACAATGGACTACCATCTCTTTATATAGGAGAGATGGGGTTACAAAAATAGTAAACTAATTAAAATTGACAACCGACTTACCTAAACTGACTCTAACTAATTAATTGACCCAATTTCAAATTAAAATCTACGAAATAAACGTTGAGATCACATGCGATCTCAATTATTTAATTAGACCATTACGACCACTAAAAAACGTAAATAAAATTGACGACTAATTAATTAGATAAATTTGACCCTATAATTTGAGATCACGCTGCATCAAATATGCTTGGTCCTTTCATGGAAAGCTGGATCGTTGGCAATGAACAATGCTGCCTGATTGTCACACTGAAGCTTCATAGGTAGAGGTACAACTACATGTAGATCTTCTAGTACTGAGCGAACCCACATCATTTCCGTGCTGGCTTGAGCCATGGCCCTATACTCAGATTCGGCACTGGACCTTGCTACAACAGTTTGTTTCTTGCTTTTCCAAGAAACCAAAGAGCCTCCAACAAACACTGCAAACCCTGAGGTTGATTTTCAGTCCTTAGGACATCCTGCATAATCTGCATCTGCACATGCTGAGACAGATAAGTCCGTGCCCTTTCTGAATAGCAGCCCTGACCCTGGAGAAGACTTCAGATACCTCAGTATCATGTGTATAGCATCCATGTGAACCTGTCTTGGCTGCTCCATAAATTGACTCACCCTGCTAACTGCAAATTGAATGTCTGGGCGAGTTATGGTAATGTAGAGGAGTTTGCCCACCATTTCTCTATATCTCCTCTTGTCTACTTCATCAGTATCACCATCATACAGCCTCACGCTGGGATCCATGGGAATACTTGATGGTTTGCAACCATCCATGCCAGTCTCAGTCAGGAAGTTTGTAATGTATTTCCGTTGGGTCATTACCAAACCCTGTGCATTCCTTGCAAATTCCAACCCCAGAAAGTATCTCAGGGTCCCAAGATCCTTTGTAACAAACTGACGGCCAAGGAATGCCTTCGCCCTTTCTATGCCCTGTGCATCATCTCCTGTAACAAGAATATCATCCACATAGACCATAATGACAACCGTACCTGCCGATGACTTCTGGACAAACAATGACTGATCGACATTTGACCTCTTGAATCCTTGTTGCTCAATCAGGTTGGACAACTTCTGGAACCATGCTCTCGGACTCTGTTTGAGGCCATATATCGCCTTGTGAAGTCTACAGACCATCTGCTTCTCCCCCTCAGCAGTAAACCCAGGTGGCTGCTGCATGTAGACTTCCTCCTTCAAGTCTCCATACAGAAAGGCATTCTTGACATCTAGTTGAGATATACTCCAATCACGGACCACAGCAATAGATAAGAGAATACGAAGGGTAGAATGTCTCGCCACTGGAGAGAATGTATCCATGTAATCCACACCGTAGGTTTGCGTAAACCCACGGGCGACCAAGCGTGCTTTGTACCTATCCAAGGTTCCATCTGCATGGTATTTGACTGTAAAGACCCATTTGCAGCTCACAACGGATGCATCAGAAGGTGCAGGGACCAAAGACCATGTGCCACGAGACTGTAGGGCCCCCATTTCTTCTTCCATTGCTAATCTCCAGCATTCATTCTGCAAAGCTTCCTGGTATGTCCGTGGTATATCCACGGAAGACAAAGCTGTGGCAAATCTCTAAAAATCACCACTGAGACGGTGAAAAGAAACCTGTGAAGCAAATGGATAAGCGGCACATTGCCTCTTCTGTTTCCGAATAGCAATCGGAACATCAAGATCATCATCTGCTGTACTAGATGGGCTAGTGTCTGCCTGTACTGAAGGATCCTGCACATATACCAAACCTGACCCGTCAGTAGTAATGCCATCTGAACATACCTGAGGCGTGATGATCGGCTGCTGTGTGGTCTGAGCAGGACCTGACCGGCGCGTATAGAATTTAGGTAACGGTGATATGATAGGCCGTGGGATGGGTGGAGGTGGAGGTGGTGGAGGTGGTGCTGGCGTGGAGACGGGCACGGGGGACGACCCAGGTGCACTCACTGTAGGTGGTGGAGGAACATAAATGTCATCAGTGGTAGTGGATTGTACCATTCTGTCACCTGCAGGAGAAAAATACATGACAGACTCAAAGAAAGTGACATCGGAACTCACGAAGTATCTCTTAGTTGCAGGATCATAACACCGGTAACCCTTCTGAGTTCTGGAATAGCCAACAAAGACGCACTTGACTGCTCTAGGAGAGAGCTTGTCAAGCCCAGGAGATAGACGCCCCGAAAACCTAAGGGTTCCTCCGCAAGGTTCGTCCACCATGCACGAAACACACAGTACCAAAGACACGTGGAGTCAAAGAGAATAACTCCTTGTCTGGAAAGATAAGGGAGATAGGTATCTTCTCACCAAGGACTGAAGATGGCATTCGGTTGACCAGATAACAAGCAGTAAGAATAGCATCGCCCCAGAATGAAATAGGAGCATAACTCTGAATCAACAGTGTTCGAGTAATATCCAAGAGATGGCGATGCTTTCTTTCCGCCACACCATTTTGTTGTGAGGTATATGCACAAGTGGTTTGGTGAATAATACCCTTTGATGAGAGGAATTGTGAAAGTGAGCGTGTACAAAATTCAAGGGCATTATCCGTCCGAACATATTTGACAGAGGAAGAAAAAACATTGTGCACTTCATTAAGCAAATTCTTGATCACATTTTCTGCTTCAGATTTATTTTTCAATAGAAAGACCCATGACACACGCGAGAAATCATCCACTACCACAAGATAAAACCAGTGTCCCTGATGATCGGGAACACGACTCGGACCCCATATATCTATATGTAACAACTCAAAAGTGGAGCTACTGCTCCGACTCGGACGACTTGGAAAGCTCGACCTGTGATGCTTTCCTAACTGACACGCTTCACATCAAAATGACGAACTAGGAGAGATCTGAGGCAGAAGATGGCGCATTTTCTGAAGTGGAAGGTGACCAAACCGGAGATGCCAAATGTACGGAGAGACTGATCCAGCAGAGAGAGAGAGGAGACACCGGCATAGGAATCCCGAACCAGTCGATATAAACCATTCTGCTCAGAGCCACAACCAATCACCTTGCCCGTGAGTATGTCCTGAAAAATGAGAGACGACGGGTCAAATATAGCACGACAATTCAAATCCTTCGTAATCTGACTAATAGATAACAAATTCATTGAGAACTCAGGAGCGTGCAGAACGTTTTGTAGTTGCATAGTAGGAGATAGAAAGACCTCCCCCTGTCCAACAAGGGGCAAATGAGTACCATCTGCTATCTGCACTGAACGGCCGGGAGGAATATCCCTGTAGGCTTGTAATCTACCTCTATCACGGCAGAGATGATGTGTGGCTCCGGAATCGATAACCCAGTCAGATATATCATGAGATATTGTGAATGTAGTAGGTCTACCTGAGGTACTCGCAGCGGCGGATGAACTGGAAGAGGCCGTAGCAGCCATATCTGACGAACCACCAGACGAATCACCAGACGCATGTGGCATAATATCTCGGAGACGAGCCACAAGTTCGTCAAATCTATTATCGACAGTAGAGGCTAATGGAGACTGAGAGTGCTCTGCAATACGTGCTGATGCCGGAAATCTATGCTTAGAATAGCATGTGTCCTCGGAGTTTCCTGTGCGGTGACAATAGGAGCATGTCTGACTGAAACGACCGCCCCATCCCTGGGGTCCACGGCCACGTCCACGACCACGACCAGAAGGCATTCCACCTCTCCCACGCGAGACTGCCATCGCAGATGGAGGTGGAGTAGAAGAGCTGGAGGAAACTGGAATGCGACCGAGCCTTCTATAAACATCCTCCACTGGAGGAATAACTGCATCAGCTAGAATCTGGGACCGGGCGGCATCATACTCAGGATCAAGAGCCGCAAGAAGAACACCCACCATGGTGGCATTCCGAAACGTCTTCTGCTGTTCGGGAGTAGCAGTGAGAGGAATGGTACTGTATAACTTCTCAAACATCCCTCTTAGGGATGTGTACAGGGAATGGAGAGGTCTGCCGCTCTGCTTCATTGTGAAAATGTCATGCTGAAGCTGCAACATCTTTGTCTCATTTCGCACCCGCGAATATGTAGCGGCAAGAATGTCCCACATTGCCTTTGCAGTTGGCTGATGGAGGACATCATTCGCAATCTCCATCGTCAATGTACCGGACAACCAGACCTTGGCGTAGGCGTCGTCAGCCTCCCATGAGGCATAGATCCTTGTCTTCTCTGCAGGCTCATCCTCGGTAAGAATGTGTTTCTTACCATTAGACTTCATGAGACTTATGAACTGCATAGCCCATAGCTCATAGTTAGACCCGTCCATCTTTACTATTGGCGCAGGACCTTTGAATGCGCCGGTGGAGGGCATATCGACTTTTGATTCTGACATACTGCTGCTTGGAGAAGAACAAGGGTATGAAGACACAATGATAATTGTCTACACCAACTGCATCGGATTTGAGTGCGTAGGTAGACTTTACGCACTCAAACCCATATCACGGATTAAGTAGAGAACTAGGGCACGCCTTAGAAAAGGCTTACAACCCTTTGAGGAACTGGTTGGAACCTTCGGCGGCAGGCAACGACCACAGGTGGTGGGCTGGGACCCTCAGGGGACCCGGAGGCGGCGGGTTGGGACCCGCAGGCGGGATGGGAACCCGCAGGCGACAGGCTGGAACTTGGGGGCGGCGGGCTGGGACCGCCTGGAGCCGCAGGCGGCGGCTTGGAGATACGAGGAGGTGGCGCTTGCTGGGGGGGGGAGGTTGGAGACACCGGGGAGGCGCTGACAGCAAGGGAGATGCGCCGCGGAGAGGGTAGCGGGTGGGGAGAGGAGGGGCGGCGGGTGTAGAGCCCTAGGGCGGCTCTGATACCATGTTGGGAAAAGAGTCTTCGTTGTTTATTGAGAAAACCCTAGGCTCTCTTATATAGGGAGAGACCGTAAGGGTAAATTACAGAGAGGTCTATAGAAAATAAAGAAATAACGACAAACTACATAAAGAGATAATAACACTACTAACTATCTCTACAGTTATGACAGTTTTATGCATCTGTTTTATGTTCTTAGCCTTTCATGTATTCACCTTAGTTTACGGATTTCATACATCCGTATTTCCTTAGGGTCCATCCATCCTATTAAATCATTAAAGTTAAACATGCAAATTAGTTTTCATTATCTCTTTTAGGTTATAAAATATGAACAATAAATCACACATCATGTCAAGTGGGAAATCGATCTAGCTAGTGCGGCATGACGATCCTTGGAAAAACTCAATGAGATCAATCTTGCCAACCACATACACGCATAAAAATCATAAAGTTATTTAAAGGGAGGGGGTATACCTCTCACAAACATTCTCATGTGTAGAAACTTATCTCAATCCCAAGCCGCTCTTCCTGTGGCTCCTATTACTCGTGGCTACATTAAGGATATGAGGTATAGGTGATTAACTTTCCAACCACAACAATAACAGAAAATACGAACAGAGGAGAAATGAGATTATCTATCCAACATGATGACCATATAAAGCACAATGAGAAGCTCTCCTCCAAAAATCATGATGATCCCCCATTAAGGAACTTCGATGGCCCTCTGACAGCCAAGATGGTGGAGAAATATGTGAAGTTTGTTGGGAGGAAGAAGGTATAGGTCAATGGTCTCAGTGATCGTCCACATGCCTTTTTAAAAGGGCATGCATGATTCAATTTACATAACCTCGCCAGAATTCCTGTCTAAAATTTGATGTGGACACCAAGTCACTGAAATGACCATAAATCCCTCGTTTGCTATTGACAAGGTTCGGAAATGCGATATGCAGATTCATTCTGATGTGTTATTGCGTAGCTGGAATATGCAGGAAATGTTGGAATAGAAATTTCTCACAATGCTTTGGAATACTGATATCGAGGCTCAACTGAGTTGAAAATTCAGGATTTCAAAACATCCATGATACACCAATACACTTAAGGAGTAATTTGATTTTTTTGTAGCCATTGTAATTTCTTTTTGTGGTATTTGCTTCAAGGGTACTAATACACCACCTTATGCACCGAATACTTATTGAAATACTTTACATAATCTTAATGGTTTAAGTTTCCATATTGAGTAGTTTGCTATTCTTACAACACTCTTGCTCTTACAAAATAGCCTTTTTGTACACCCTATTCTAACATAATGCACTTACTCATTTTAGGTCATCTTATATTGAGTTCCTTAGCCTAAAATGATTCTTAAGTAGTTCCTCTTTTGATATCGCTTTCGGACATTCTGTTCATTCGAGCATTCTGCTTCGATTTATTTGGTTTGCATTTCGTTTATTAAAAAAACCTTCATAATTTGAAGGATTTATGGGTTAGCATTTGAAAGTTATAGTTATTTAGTTAAGAGGTTGTGTGTGAAATCTTTCCTTCCTAAATGGAAGAAAAATAATTAGAAAGGTTGTTCATATGTTTGTGGTAAAACCTTTCTTCTTTAGTATATGATAAATTCTAGGAAGCCGTGTTTGTAATACCATCTAAACTACATTAGAATAGTTCTTATCATGTACTGTTTGGAAGTTCTAAGTAGGACAAACTTGGGCACATGATGTAGCCCTTTGGTATCATGCACATGTATGGATCTCCGTGTTTAGTCATTGCTTGCGTGGTTTTTATTGTGTTGTTCAGCGCATGTTTAAATTGACCATTTTCCCTTAAAGACTATTTAACTTCCCTTTAGTACATCTTAAAAAATATCATACAGATATATCTATATGAGGATCTAAAAAATGTCTCTCTTGGGAACTTGAAGTGGGCTTTCACTCATTAGAACCTTGGAAGTATCTTGTACTCGGTTTACATTGAACGGATGATGTAGCCCACAATGAGTCTTTCTCTGGAGATCTATGAGAAAAGGTCACTCATGTATGGGAACATTAATACGAGCCTCTTGTATGGGTGCTTCAAAACACAGTGGGGGAAGGTGATGACTGCGGCATAGAGTACTTGGCAGTTGGCCCTACCTAACAGTTTCCTTGTCAATAAAACATTTCTTGCAGGAAACCACAAAAAAGTAGAGATGGATCTGAACTGCTTTATTCAAGGTGCCCCCTTTTCTTCCATTATTATTGGAAAAATGAGGAGCTGATCTGAAATGCACTATTCAGCACTTCCCCTGTCGGCATCTACATCTCTTTAGGGCACGAAAAACAAAGGTAGAGCTGAATCTGAAATGTTCTATTCAACAATCCATCAATTGATGATGATAATCGACCAAGTTGAAAGAACAAACAGGAGATAAATAAGATATTTTTCCAATCATCTTTGCTATTTTTTCAGTCCTTCCTTTTTCAATCTTCAATTTCCGTTTTTGACTTTTAACCTCTTTCATTTGTTTGTCAACGTGAACTTGTTTGAAACAATCCCTCCTCCGAAATCAAAGGTTTCGCCGTGTAGGGAGGGGGACATCAACAATCGAGCATGTGCTCCGTTGTTCGGGAGATGAGCTCATGCCTAAAGAGGGAAGATGGATGAAGGAGATGGAAAAAGCTTCTTTCTTCCATCCTCTGTTGAGATCAAATTGTTTTAAAGTTTCCCATTGGTAGAGTCAAGATCCGAAGCTGTTGTCTTTAAGTTATGAGCTTGATGAATCGACCAATTTCTTTATCCCGCACAACCCTCCACCCCCAATCTGCATGTTCACACAGACCTTTAACTTGTGCTTTCCCCTTCTTTTTTGGATTGGTATTTTCTTTTTTTCCCGAACTTCTTATCAGGGGAAATAGGTGCTATACATATTCTATTGCATCTGCTATGATTCTTGTACTACACAATTTTTCCTTCTAATTTTTTTTGAAGCCAAGAAAAAGGGGGATACACTCTATGGTGTTCACCCCAATATATTAGAAGGAAAGAAAGTCTGGAATACAAGTAATAAAGAAGAAAATAAACGGCCTCGAGAAGGAGGCGAGAAGCCTCCAATACTGGGCGCTAAAAACAAAAGAGAATGGAAAACAAAACCACTAAGCACCACTCCAGTCATCTACCAAAGCCCTCGCGCGGCAGACTACATTCTCCAAATATAAAACCGTTGCGAAGAGAAGATGGCCTCGTTGCGACTAAGCCATACCGACCATAAACTTGCCACTGGTGCCAAGAGTTGCCTTCTAGCCAACAGTCTATTCGAAAAAAGAGAATCACAGAAAGTCTCAACATCGGAAGCGTGCAGCCAGGCCACGAGGGTGTCATCCCAAAGCCCTCCACATTCGAGTTGCAAAGGACACAAATATTTGAAATCGAGGGCATCAACCTTGAACAACGATCACGAGTCATAAGCCTTTTCCTGCGGACAAGCCATAAGAAGAAGACAATGCGCAAGGGCAGGCCCAAGCTCCAGAAAAAACCACAGTCTCTCACCAGGGAATCCGAGCGAGTGGGCAGAGGATCAAGCAGTGAAGCATAGGCTTTCCGAGTCGAGAAGCCACCATCCCTCCAAATCCAGTGATCCAAGCCCACAGAAGGCGAATTCGCATGCGCGAGGGCGTCCATTAGAGCAAGATATTCTGAGAATCTCTGATCCGAGAAGTTCCCCAAAAAGCAAGGAGACACCAAACATCATTAATCCAGTAGCAAGCAACGGTGGCGTCCTTATTTTCCGCCAAAGCAAAGAGTCGAGGGAATCGGACAGAAAGTGGCTCCCCCCCAACCAGCAGTCCTTCCAAAAGCAAAAAGCACGGCCATCCCCCAGGACAGGCTTGAAGGACGCTCTGTTCTTCAAAAAAACCTCCTGAACACCATGCTAGAACGGAGAGTGCGCAGTCATCACCCCCAAATGAATATCGGCAGCCCACTCCCTCCCATGGAGCTCCCTCAAGATCTCAATAAAGAAACTTTCATCTGTTCCCCACACCCTGCTTGCCCACTTAAGGGAGTAGGCGTCATTGACCAATTTGATGCGTCTAACCCCCAAACCCCCTGCCTGCTTTTCCCTCATCACCTCCTCCCAAGCGACCAAGTGAATCCCTCTCCCATCAGCACCCGATTTCCCCCATAAGAACCTCTTGAAACAAGACTCCAGTCTCCTGCAAATCCCAACAGGCAGACGTCTAGTCGAAAGAAAGTGCACCGGAATGGCAGCAAGGACCGGGCGAATAAGAACCAGCCTGTCGCCTTTAGAGAGCAGCGCCGCGCGCCAGCCTGACTATCTCGCCTCAACCTTCTCCACCACCACACTCCAGTCCCTTAATCTTGGCCTTCCCACCACCAAGGGAAGGCCCAGGTAATCAATCGGAAGGCTACCCAAAGAAGAGCCCAGAATGCTCGCAAAATCCGACGCCACAGTCTCCGAGAGGCCAAACGGAATAGCCTTAGATTTGGAGCCATTTATGCGCAGCCCCGAAAGTTCGCTAAAGAGGTCCAGAGTCAACGACATAGCCGTGACCTCCATACCACCCCCTTCAATGAAGCACAAAGTGTCATCCGCAAATTGAATTAGCGGCAAGGCCTTAAAAGTCGGATTTCGGTTTCGTTTCGGTGAGGGACCGAAACGAAATTTCGGCCGAATTTCGGTCGAAATTCGATCGAAATTTCGGTCATTTCGGTGGCTTTTTGAACTAGACCCCCCCAAATTTCGACCGTATAGCCATTTCGGCCGAATTTCGGTCACCTACCGAAACCGAAATTCGATCGAAATTCGGCCGAATTTCGGCGAAATTTAAGGCCATGATTAGCGGAACGGAAATGGCCCCCTTGGAGAAGCCCTTGGAGAGGCCCGCTGCAACAACCCGATCCATCATACGAGCCAAAACATCTGAAGCAAGGACGAAAAGAAGGGGGGTCAGAGGACATCCCTGGCGCATGCCCCGACGTGGTTGAAAACGCCCCCCTTCCAAGCCGCCATTGAGCAAGAGAGAAAGAAACCGTAGTCACGCATCGCCGCATCCATGAAATCCACAACTCCGGGAAGCCGCGCCTCCTGAGGACCGACCACAGGAAGGCCCAGTCAATACTATCGTAAGCTTTAGCGAAATCAATTTTCCAAAGCACCCTCTAACGCCCCGAAGCTTTCCAATCTGCCACCAGTTCCGACGCAACCGCAATACAGTCCGAAATTTGTCTCCCTTTAATGAAAGCCGCCTGAACGGGGGAAACAAGTGAGTCCAGCACAGTAGAGAGCCTCCTAGCCAGCACTTTAGCCACAATTAAATAGATAGCGTTTGAAATCGAAATGGGCCTAATGTCGCCAATGTCCTCCGCCGCATCCTTCTTTGGAATCAAAAGCAAAAGGGCTCTGTTTAGCCTATCAAAACCCGCATTTCCTCCACAGAACTCGACAACCACCTCAAATACTTCAGCTCCCACCAAGTCCCAAAAATCCCTAAAGAAAGCCACAGAGAATCCGTCAGGCCCCGGGGAAGCATCAAGATTAAGATCCCACACGACCTCTTTAGTCTCCACCATCGAAATTGGCCTAGTAAGCATTGCACAGTCCACTTCAGACACTTTTGGAACCCCCAAACCCAACCACTTCCAACAACGTGTGAAGCGGGTCGACATGACATCCCTGAAATGCTCCATAATGGCGGAACCCATTGCATTATCCCCTACAAATCGCTCCCCAACAACAGAAATAACGCGTAAAGTATTGTTTCGTTTCCTCCCACTAGCCACCCTATGGAAGTAAGCCGTGTTTGCATCACCATCTTTGAGCCATTTTAGCCTGGAGCGCTGACGCCATTCAATAGCTCTCTTCTTATCCTCCTCTGCCACCTTTTTTTGCGCAGAGGATCGCTCCTCAGGCTCGGCCGCATTAAGAGTCCTCTCATTCTCCACCGAATCAAGCCTGGAGATAATCTCCTCCGCTTCCTTTCTAGTCACCACCCGCGCCAGCCGCGACTCGCGCTTAAAGCGTGCCAATCTCATCCGCAAAGAATCAAGTTTCTGACAAAGCCTAGCAGCCGCAGACCCCTCCACAGTAGAGGAAAGCCACTGGTCAGCCACCACACCCCTGAAGGAAGGCTCAAGAAGCCAGCAACGTTCGTACCTAAAGAGGCCCTTCAGAGAGATAGCCTCACCAGAGTCCCACAAAATCGGTGAGTGGTCGGAGAAAGCCCTGGGTCTAGAAGATACCGAACAGGAAGGGAATCTTTCCATCAAAGCACCCGAGGCCAAGAAGCGATCGAGCCGGGAACGTGAAGAGCCGCTCCTCCAAGTATATCTGATGTCAGAAGCCACCAAGTTCTCCAAAGCCAAGGAGTCCACAGTCTCTTTGAAAGACAGATAACCCGGGTCACACCCTCCCCTAGCCCGGGGGTGATCAGTAGAGTGAAGAGTCACATTGAAATCTCCCCCGATGATCCAAGGGAGGCCAACAAAAGCACGCCCCGCGTCACGCAAGTCCTCCCACAGTTTGGTTCTCTTATATGACAGCAAGGCCCATAGACACAAGACACAGCAATAGGAAAGGCCGAGTCACTTCTACCCAGCACCACAGAAAGCATATGCCTCCCCAAGACGGAGGAATCAAGCGTAAAAACAACGGAATTCCACGCGATGAAGAGGCCTCCCGCCGCTCCCACCGCATCCAAAGCCACAAAGCCATTCAAAGCCCCCACACCAAAGGAGCACCGGAGAGCATCATCCAGGCCACGCAATTTCGACTCCTGGATCAAGGCAATATCACAACCCCACTCCGACAAGCGGGCACCCGGAGCCTTTCTCTTCACGTCGTCCCCTAACCCCCTCACGTTCCAGGAAAGAATTTTCTTTAAGAATCGTGGCGGCCCCCTCCAGCACGCGTAAGGCCCGCCGCCTCCGCCACGGTGTCTCGCAACGTCGCACAAGAAGGAGAAGGCGTGAATCTCGTACGAGATCTGCTCCTCCTATGATACCTCTTTCCCGAGCGCTTGTCAGAGGGAGATCCCTGAACGTCAACGCGGTCCGCCATCGATTCTCCCAGCAGGGCTCGGCAGAGCAAGAATAGGCGAGCCCACATCAACATTGGAATAAGGCCCCAGGATGGATAACGAGATTGCACCCTTCGAAAGAGGCAAAGCATTGTCGGAGTGGACGCCCGAGCCCCGAGCCAAGGGAGGATCAGAGGGAGATTCATTAAGCACCACCGCAATATTACTCGGCCCATAGATAGGCCTAAAAGAAACCCGGTCGAAGACCGAATCCGAATCCGCGGAGGGAAAAGAAGATTTCCACCCGGACCAAGACCCGAAGCACTCCGATCCGTCAAAATTCGAAGAAGGGAGACCCATCCGAGCGCCCGAATAAGAAGCATTCACCCCACGGTCCATCTTCCAAGAAAAGGAGCCAATAATCGAATCAACCTCGGATGGTCCCACAGAGGAGGACCGCCATGCAGGGCGAAATCACTCGGGAAGTGGGAAGAATCATTGAAGGGACGCAACCATTCAAAACAGGGAGGCGACGCTTCGCAAGCGCCCCCATGCAATGCCAGCTGGCCCGCGGGAGACGAGGCGTCATCAGCAACCGGAGAGACCGTTGTCACGATCGAGGGAAGCACCGGGCCTGCCACCTCCTGCGGCTGAGCAAGAGGCCGCAAGAACGAAATCTCCACCGGGAAAGAGAAACGACCGACCGAGAAGGTCGCAAAGACCACCTTGCCCAAGACATCGGCAAGCGAATTTCTGCCACACTCCAGAAGGACCCGAGTTGTCTTCCAATTAGAGCCTGGCCTGAAGCCATCCTCCACAATCGCCAGCAGCTCCCCCCATCGGCGAAGAAGATTGCCCAAAGCGTGCATCTTACGATAGAGGAAGGGAATCCCTCACACCTCGACAACACAAATTTTAACATCGACGCGGGCTCCATCGTCGTAGCGCAGAGGTCTCCACGAAATGTCCTCAAAAAAATCACTCTCCAATAAGCTTAGACGACGATCCATCGATAGGCCCCGAACACAGCATCTGGAGTTGTCCAAAACAACCATGTCGCCATCGAAACTGGGTCCCAGGAAACCATGCAAATGCAAGCCGACACTACTCTATACAACACCTTTACGTAGGGCTAACCCCACAGCAACACCATCACACCCCCCCTTTCACAAGGTGGTCATGCAGCGAATCCAAAGGAGACAACACCCGCCCCCTCCATTGAGAAACCACTTCCACGTCGCAACTCCCCCCCTCATTCTGCAGGTTGACATCGCCAGCAAAGAGGATTGGCGCGTCTCCAGCAGGGTCCATCGCAGGAGAATCACCCGAAAGAAAAGGGGTCCTGGAATCACAAACCACCTGCGCGAAAGAGCGCGAAAACTCCCCCCCCCCCGTCGACCGAAGCAGCATGCATCTCAACCTCCCTTTCAGCCGCAAGGGAAGCCTTGTGAGCCAAAGGAGTCCCACAGGTAGCCCCAAACCAACAGAAAGCTTTCTTGTGGCCAACCCTTCCACAACCAAAACATCTCGTAGGCAACCGACAGGTCGGAGCAGTATGACCACGATCGCCACATCTAAAGCAACGCTTACCCGGCTTCTTGTGAGAAACATGCACCCAAGCACCACCCTCATCATGTTTCTTTGAGACGTGTACATCATCGAGAGCCCTCCCCCGGAGAACGCCCTTGACGTCGACTTGGCCCGCGCTAACCTCGTTGATGACGCTCGCCGAACTCTCCATGCCTTTACCAGGAACGAAGAGGGGCACTCCCGCGAGAGATGCCTTCAGTCTCCCCGAAGTTCTAGCTTTTGAAGTCCTCCGTCTTGATGTGACTGAGGGGCGAACGTCCCTGGACTCCCACGCTCTGACCGGATGCTCACGTGCATCAACCTTAGGCTTCCACCGCTCTCTCACTCACCACCAACGAAACTCTGGAGCTCTCTCTCCTCCGCCTCCCATCCGCCGTTCTCCGGAAATTATACTGATGACATTGAGAAATGGTCTGTGTTTTTGTTGATAGGTTAATTGTTTTCAGCTTGGTCTTCCTCATTCTTGTCTTTCCATATGATTTCTTTGAAATTGGGTGTTGATTTATATGCTCGGGATATTGGGAAGTGTAAGAAAACATTTAGTACTTTATATTTCTTTTTTAAGAAATCTCTTTGATATTATTGAATTTTGTTTTTTATGTATACTTGAGATTTATAGAGGTCAATTATTGAAGCTATCCATTTCGGATTCATGCCAGGTCGCTCAAGTATTGAAGCTATCCACTTGTTGAGGAGAACAATGTAGATTTATAGAGCTAAAAAAAGAACCTCTATATGATTATTATTGATTTGGAGAAGACTATGATTCAGTCACAAGGGAGATATTGTAGAGAGTTTTGAAGAAGAGACAAGTACCTGTCTTATACATTAACCTTATAAAAGATATATATGATGTGGCTTCATCTTGTGTAAGGATCCAGTCTGGGAAGATTGACTATTTTAACCAAGGTTTTAAATCTCGATTTCGATTTCGTTTCTAGATGATGAAACAATTTCGAAATTTCGACGAAATTTTGCCAATTTCAGCCAAAGTCAACCTAGATTTGTGAGGGAAGGGTACATATCAAGATTTCGGTTTTGGTTTCGGTGGAGTGTCGAAACCAAAATTTCGACGAAATTCGCGAAATTTGAAACACTGATTTTAACATCAGTATCGGCTTGCATCAAGATTCAGCTTTGAGTCCATTCCTTTTTACTTTGATTATGGATGAGTTAACTAGTGGCATTCAAGTTGAGAGTCCTTGGTGTATGTTGTTCGCTGATGATATTGTTTTGATTGACGAGACAAGATGGAGTAAATGAGAAGCTGGAGGTTTGGAGACATGCCTTAGAGATTAATGGATTTTGTATAAGTAAGGCTAAGACTGAATATATAGAGTGTACATTTGGTAGAAACAACGATGAATGACTCATGGTGAAAATTAGAGACGATAACATTAAGAAGAAAAATTCTTTGATACTCGAGATTTGTTTTGCAACATGATGGGGATATTGATGGAGATGTTACTCATAGAATAAATGCATGTTGGTCAAAGTGGATAGGAGCCTTTACCGTTCTTTGCGATAAGATAATCCCTTTGAAATTCAAAGGAAAGAATTACAAAGCAATCGTGAGACCTGCTATGCTTTATGGATCAGAATGTGAGCATGTGAACTATAGACATGAGTAGAGAATGACAGTAACAAAAATGAAAATGCTAAGGTGGATTTATGGCCATACACGGAAAGATTGGATTCGGGATGAGCGATCATAAGGAAAGTTGGTGTAGCTCCGATAGAGGATAAGATGAGAGAAAACTGCGTAAGATAGTTTGACCATTTGCAAAGGAGGTTGGTTGATGGCCAGTTAGAAGATGCGAGATTCGGGATGTTGAGCCGGTTGAGAGAGGACAAGTAAGGCCCAATAAGTGTTGGAATGAGACTATCTGAAGGGATCTTAGTTATTTGGATTTAAGCCCAAGAATGACCCAAAATAGATCCGAATGGAGGAAAAAAAATCCATGTAGCCGACTCTACTTAATTGTGAGAAAAGGATTTGTTGTTGTATGTATACTTGACCTTTCCTTCTAGTAACATTTTTTTAGATTTCATATTCATAATTTATAAAGCATATGAAAGTCGCTAAATAAAGTGACTTTTATGGAGTAAAGAGCCTTGAGATTTTATTTCTGTACAAAGTCAGTTTTAGTGGCTTGTGGTAGCTTCTGATCGGCTACTTTCTATGAAAACAATTTTGTGTCTTTATTCTAGATTGATAACATTTTTGGTTTGAAACACATTTTTTTTGGAAAAAAACTGACATTAGTGTTGTAAAATTCATAAACTGACTAGCTGTTTGAAAAATAAATCTGACATATTAGTGTTGTGAAATCTATGGACTCCCGAGCTGTTCATACCTCATGCTCCATGCTCTCTAGGTGTTCTTTAGGTGTTGGTAATATGTTCTTGGATCTTCATTGAACATGTATTCGGATGTATGGTTATTTACAACAGAATTAATATGCTTTTGTTTAAGTTTATGGTTTGTTGTCTGTTTGAATTGGGGGTGAAGGTGCTTGCTCCCTCTATTGCAAAAGAGAGGCCTTTTGTTTTCGAATGAAATGATATAATTAGTTGAGTCAATATCTGTTGAAAAGAAATGTAATATTAAACATATGACATTACAGTTTCTATTGAAGGTGATCAGAATAAGCGATGACTTGATGATGTGATGCATTCACTTACGGAATACATCACCGTCGGAACATTGAATCAATAGTGCTAGGCATTAACTTGAATATTTTGCACAATCAACTAAAAAAAGACATTGAGTCCATTCGGCATTTTGCTTGAAGGTGCTAGCTGTCAATTGAATAGAGAAGTAATATTGAACATACACTTTGGAATTGTCACATTTGGCCACTTATGTCATGTTTTAAAGGATGCTTGCAAGGGAGTCCGAGAGCTAGCATGGAAACCCGCTCCTTTTATATCGGCATCTTTTTGTGCACGCACACACACACATACTCACACACACACAGACATTTGTCACATTTCAAGAATTATTTCACACATCCCGTTCTGTTTGTCAATGTTTTATTGTAACGTGACACTTTCAGAATTCTGTTTCACTGTGTTCAGTACTAGATACTGCTGCTGGAGTTTGGTGTGACACGAAGTCTGTGGTAACTAGTCCTAGGACTGGCAGGTATAGTGCTGATGCTGCTGGTGGAGATGCTTCCGTTGAATTAACACGACGTTGTAGGCATGCTGCTGCTGCAGTTGGTGATTTAGTTTTTATTTATGGCGGGTTGCGTGGTGGTAAGGCTTGAATTTACTCTCTATATATTTTATATCTATTTACTTGTGTCCTATCATCCGTCCCATTTAATGTTGTATGCTGTACCAATCCCTTCATTATGACTTTCATTAAATAAAAATTTACTATTGCAGCTGGCTGATATTTCGATGCATGTCAGATTTTTAGGTGGTCACATATATTCAGTTAATTGGTATATGGCTCTCGACTTGACATGTCTAGTGTATTATGTATTGTTGATCGCAGCAATTGCCCTATATGGTCTTTTACTTTTCCATGTTCTTGTGGCATTTGACCTTCTAGTTCATGCCAAGGCAATTTTTAACTTTTCTTTTTTCTCCCTCCTAAACTCTAGGGTGAATACACCGAGCGTTTCTACTGAATGATGTACTGATCATCAAAAAATACAATTAACCTTCTACTAATATCAAAACACAATTATTTCCTTTCTCACACATTCTTGCATGACTTGTTAGTTGTTAGAGTATGTAATATATGTGTAATTGGATCTTGTTAGATTATGTAATATATGTGTAATTGGATCTCTCCAGGATCCAATTACTTGGCTCATTTGTTTAGTCCCGCATCATCTATAAGTCTCTGGTTTGTTTGTAGGCTATGTAAAGAACCCCACACCCTTGTAACCTTTGAGAGATTTACAATAGAATATCCGACCTTAGAGAGGCATCCTTCTTTGGTTTTATCTCCTCACGGAGTAGATTTCCACGTAAAATCATGGTTTTTTTATGTTCTTATTATTTTGATTATCGATTCGGCTTCTGCATTCTAGATTTCAACATAGTATCAGAGCATTTCGATGATGCGGTTCGATTATAATTATTATTGTGTTCTCCCGACTTGATCATCCATGTCCTTATTCTAACAATTATGGAGAAAGGTGGAGTGAGAGCGTGTCATATTCTTCTATCTGAGATGTCCCTACAAGCTTTGCTTCATGTTCATCATCCTCTACTCGTGGCTTCTCAGAAAGAGATCTGATTTCCAAGATCCATATATAAGAGAACTTATTTCAGGTCCCCCATAAGACATGAAAGAGGTCATTCTCGAGGTTCACGTATTAGAGAGGCCCAACTCTCGAGATCTGTGTACGGGAGGCCGCAACTCTACTTCTCATGTTCAACATCAACTACTCCAGATGGACTTTTACTACTTGGGATCATTTTCAGACTTTTACTGCTTATTAACATCATGAAGACCAACTCTCCGGTACATCTACTGCATACTAACCATCTTCCCGGTCATCCACTACATGCACGTCTCCTCCTATTGTGACTCTACTCTATGTGCGGATCTCCTCTTAGTGCGACTCTACTCCATGCTCATCCTGGTCTTCACAGGCTCGTCCTCTCGCAGGTCTCCTCCTAGCAATGACTACTCCGAGTCGGTCTCATCCCGTGTCTCTGAGGATTTGTCGAGTGTAAGCTTTTTTGTGTATAAGCTGCAACTTTCTCAACACCAGCATGAAGATGGGTGTTAATGTATGTAATAGATGGGTAATTGGATTTTCTCTAGGATCCAATTACCTAGCTCTCTTGTTTATCCCACATCATTATATAAATGGGACTCAAGTCCTTTTATGGGGCTATATAAAAAGCCCCACACCTCATGTAATCTTTGAGAGATTTACAATAGAATATATGGATCTAAAGAGGCCTTTTTCTTGTGGGTTCATCTTGCTTCTCACGGAGTAGGGTTCCACAGATAATCGTGGTGTTCTTCAGTGTTCTTATTATTTCTATTATTGATTCTGCTTCCGCATTCCAGATTTCAACCATGTTTCAAGGTTGTTTACCTATCACTTCAAGGGTGTTTCGGTTTTTTCTAGAGACTCCCTTCCTTTAATATATGATGGGGGGTATTCGACTAAATGAAATAAGTATTTTAATTATGAAATCAACATGGTTTCAGAGCACATGAATAATTCACTGCCACCCTCCATCACTTGTCACGAGCCATCACCACCTCCATCGCCTCAAACCTTTCATTGCCATAGCCTCTGTCACCCTCTGCTAACATTAACCTTTGCCACCATTACCAGCTTCATCTCTATTTCCATCGCCTCCATTATCCTCTGCCATAATTAGCCTCCACTGTCAATGCCTCTAATCTCAAGTCATCAGACACTTATTTCCATTGTAATATATTGTCGCCCTTATATGCTCTATCATCATCACCATCTCCATTGCCACTTCCAGTTCAAGCTCCTCCGCCAATACTTCCAACTTTATCGAGCATTAACTGCCATTAATATCTCCTGTCACCCTCCATCGTCTCCATCACCCTCACCATATACTTATAGTTGTGCCCACCAACTAACCATTGGTCGATACGACAATGCCAACAATATGTGTCGAAGATTTATAATATATTTTTGGATGGGACTCTAATGGAAATCCATCCCACCTTTTCTAAAAAAAAGATGTCAAGAAGACAACTTCGGGCACGATCATCATCAACTTCGAGTTGGTGTCAATAATCTTTGAGCAGATGCCAAGCATCTTTTGATAACAAAGGCCATACGAGCATTTCTTCGAGACTTGGAACCTCAGTATCTTCTATTTACCTTTAGCTTGAGAAGATCTTCGAATAATGCCATATACCATACAATTTATGTCTCAACTGATCATTCATCATTACTAGTGCTTAGTACATATTTTTTATGGTTCTTATACTTGTGAAATATCTTTGAGATCATAGATTTGTCTACACACGAAAGGGAGATAAATAACTCTTTTTTTGACCCCATAAACAAATTGGATGAGGATATCGTGGGGATCCGCAAGTGGGTAGAGACCCTTATGTGATAAGATGCTCGTGGAATTTGCCTTGTTGATTCGAAGAGAATCATTGTGCCATAAGATGTAGCGGTATGGGAATTAAAAGGATTAAGGAACTGAACTACACTTCGATGACAAATTAGATAAAGCAGATATGGAGTAAAGAAAATGACCTTCTATGTAAGCCCATAAGAATAATTTATAGGGTGAATTCAAACTTTGGAGATTGATATTAGGGATTCTGCCACCAGTTTCCCTTTTGGCACGGTCTATGTACTGTATTTCCAACAGTGAAACATTTTTCAGATCGTGTTTGGGGAATGGTGCCTCCTGCTTTCGGAAGGTTGACTGAACAGAAATGGGGCTTTCTTTTGCTATTGCTGAGGCTCGCGGCACTGACATCAATTAGATATAAATGCGATGGATGCCTAGAATGGAGGGGGCTTGCGCCCAAATATTGTTGTTGGGCTCTCATACAGAAGAATTCAGTATCTGGTCGCCCTTTTGTTTAAGATCCAAGATATTGAAGGCCCTTCCTCCAGTAGGGATCATTGGATATGAGCTGCTATTAAATTCTCAGTCAAGAAAGCATACATGGATTTTACCTTGGGAGTTGCTCCGAAGTAGGCAGAGGATGCATATGATTATAAGCTCATTTTGTCTTTAGCATTACCCCTGCACGCGAAGTTTTTTCATGGCATGTTAAAAAGTTACAGCTATGTTGACAATTTTTAGGGCCAAATGAAGTTTGGAATAGTATGGGTTTTGACTGGTTAAGATGTGCTGATCTGAGGGATTTTTGGTCTTCAATCTAGGGGCGGCTTCTTCATCTAGTGTAGAGATACATTTGTATATATGTCTGACTCTTTTGTCTATTTCTTTTCCTCTTGTCTGCTTTATGTAATTTGCCCATAGGAATCTCCTCTATGTAAGAGAGTCCGGGGCTCAAGGAATAAACAACTCTCTTATTTTCCCAACATTGTATCAGAGCAGCAGTCATAGACCGAAGCTTTTGCACACAAAACCCTAACCCTAGCCCCACCTCCTGCCCTCTCGTGCGGAGCTGCCCTACCCGAGGCTTCTCTGCTCGTCGCCCGACACCTGCGGCCCCCGCTCATCATTCCACTGTGAGGCATGTCAGTTTGGGAAGCATCATCAGCCTGTCTTCCGTAGTCATTAGAATCGGAGCAATAGCTCCCCTTTTGAGTTTTTCTATGTAGACATTTGGGGTTCAAGTCGTGTTCTCGATCATCAGGGATAGATTTTATTTAGTTGATGTTGATGATTTTAGTGTTCTATCTTGTGTTTTCTTGTTGAAGAATAAATCTAAAGCTGGCAATGCAATGACAAATTTTATTAATGAAGTGCTGGATGTTTTTCCACCTCTTTCAAAATTGTAAGGATTGACAATGCGTTGGAATTTTATTCACATGTACTCTCTCAATTCTTATCATCTCATGGCTTTCTTCATCAAACATCATGTGCATATACGCCTCAACAAAACGGTGTTGCTGAAAGAAAGCACTGTCACCTTCCTGATGTCACCCGTACCCTCCTGATCCAAACCTGTGCACCTCATTCATTATCGGGTGATGCTGTTCTCACAGCCTGTTATCTTATTAATCGTATGCCCTCGTCGGTGCTGGGGGAAAAGATTCCTTTTTCCCTTGTTTTTCCTGACAAGGAGTTGTTCTCTCTTAGCCTTCGTTTTTTTTCAGTCTGTTGCATTTGTCCATCGGTTGTCTCCAGGGATTGAAAAGCTCTCTCCTAGGGCTGTCAAAGGTGTCTTTGTCGGGTACTCCAGAATTCAGAAGGGTTATCATTGTTATGATCCGTTACACAAGAGATATTATGTGTGGAGCCATTCGGATCCGAGTACCTGTTTATGCCGCATTTGCAATATAACATTCAATAATGATCGCATTAGCTGACACGAATTTGTGGGGAATTTTTTTCGCGTTTGCACTTGACATTCACAATCAATGCACTAATGTAACAATCACAGAACAACAAGATGTGCCACAAATTTCAATTTCATTAATTTTCATTTATACACACACACAACATGTAACAAACTAAGCTAACCGTGTATACATGTATCCCAAAAATGTACAGAAGAGAAAAAAACATATACCTCACAAACTGAACAAAACTACAACTGTACCGTCTGATATATGTACATATGCTAGGGATCATCTACCAGCTACTAAGTCGCACGATTCTTGCCTGTCAAACATGCAAGGGAGAAAAAGACATGAACGGAGCTGTGTACATTCCAATATATATATATATATGTAAATAATGACAAGTATTTAGTGTTTCCAAAAGAAAGCAAGTAGAAAGGCACTGATAATTAAATTTAATAGACTACCCGCATGAAAAGGGTTTTCAAGCTACTTTGTTTGTAAGTCCCCATGATTTCCCATCACTCCATAACTTCTATATGTATATCATAACATTTCCATGTATTAGTTGATAACCTCTATGTGCCTGCTATCTTCTTTTGTCATTT
Source organism: Ottelia alismoides (assembly GCA_037367405.1). NCBI lineage: Eukaryota > Viridiplantae > Streptophyta > Magnoliopsida > Alismatales > Hydrocharitaceae > Ottelia > Ottelia alismoides. Next base: position 537,360 of record JAZKJV010001091.1, on the reverse strand, counting down.
AGAGATTGTATTTATAGATCTTGGTGATGAGAAAGATGACGTTTGATCTGATTCTTGGTTCTGCCTATTTTCTTAAGTCTAGTGGATTGTATGTGGTATTGGTCTGAGAGTGACCTCGCACTATGACTCTAAGGTGTGAAGAGTGCCTTAGGGTTGGGGTGCTCCAAAGCATGCAGTGAAGTGTAATGCATCCGAACTAAGTTCCCGACACGTTCACTTGCTTACCTTAACACTTAGAGTAATAATTCTGAGATCTGATGAATTGTCGATGATTGAGGATTTATGATAAATGATGATCGATACCAAATCCAACTATAACCAACTTAACTCTAATCAAACTCAGTTGTGATTGATCTTAACACTGGCCAAACTCAATTGTAATTGATCTCATCTCTTGGCTAAGCCTAATTGTAACTGATTCGGATGTGGCCATCGCCAAAACTCAAGCGGTGAGGAAGTCTCTTAAGAGACCCTTCCGTCTCGTCCTCTGAGTGGAAGTGTCATTCATTAGAGGGATAGGTCTACTCCAAAACTACGCCACTGAGACGGGTGAGAGAGACTCTCCGAAAAAGTCACTCCAGACGGGCCTGATCGGTATGGACAAACGAGCTCATACGAAAAACTAAAACCGAGGATTCCCCACCTAGGTATCCTAAAACAGAGGGTCAACGGAGCTGGTCAAAAGTTGGGATCTCAATGAGGCGTAAAAACGCTCCTAGCTCGCATAAAAACGTAAAAAGGACTGAGATCCTAGACCTACGCACTTGGCGGCCACTGCCCTAATTGGGCTTCTTATCTCCTGCCTAGTTGAGGGTCACCACGCCCTCGCACGAACAAGTGTAAAGTTCATCCTGATCGGCACTCTAACAGTTGTCATTAATTCTTACTAACCACCTAGGTCCATTGATTATTTATTCATACCTCCACATCTTATATGATTGGCTTTACAGACCTAGTTATCGGTTCACATCATCCATTTGTTAAGTGATATTCACATTGTAGGTTATACCAATGACTATTGATGAGGATTTTTAATATTGAATAATGCTAAAAAATTTCATTCAAAATTTAATCTTAATATCGTGAAATCTGGAACCAAGGATGGATTGAATTTGAGATCTAAATTTACACAAAACCGCCACTTTTTAAATTTGTAAACATGAATTATGCAGTTCTTGGAAACATCTGAAATTGGTTTAATTTTACATTAATACCTTCAAATTTTAAGTTTCAAAACTTGGATTATAGAGCTAAATCACAGCTCTAAATTTTGGTTTAATTTGTACTAAAACCCCAATCATTAAGTCATTAAAACATGAATTTTATAGTCAATATACATATCTGAAACTTGGGTTTAATATACCCAAAACCCTCAATTTTTAAGCATAAAAAATATGGAATTATGGAGTAATGAATTAGATATGGATTTTGGGTTTAATATACACCATAAAACCCCAAATTGTAAGCATAAAAAATATGGATTAAGAAGCAATGAATCAGATCTGAAATTTGGGTTTAATATACACCAAAACCCTCCATTTTAAACATAAAAAACATGGATTATGGAGCAACGAATCAGATCTGAACCTTGGCTTAAATATACACCAAAACCCCATGTTTTAAACATCCAAAACATGGATTATGGAGCAATGAATCAGATCTGAACTTTGGTTTAAGTATACACCAAAACCCTCAATTTTAAACATCAAAAATATGGATTATGGAACAATGAATCAGATCTGAATTTTGGCTTAAATATACATCAAAACACCCTATTTTAAATTCAAAAATATGGATTATGAAGCAATGAATCGGATTTGAACTTTGGCTTAGATACAAACCAAACCCCCCAATTTTAAACATCAAAAACATGGATTATGGAGCAATGAATCAGATCTGAACTTGGGCTTTAGTATACATCAAAACCCCCAAATTTAAACATCAAAAACATGGATTATGAAGCAATCAATCAGATCTGAACTTGGGCTTAAATATACTTCAAAACCTCCAATTTTAAACATAAAAAACATGGTTTATGAAGCAATGAATCATTTCTGAACTTTTGCGTAAATATACACCAAACCCCCCAATTTTAAACATCAAAAACATGGATTATGGAGCAATGAATCAGATCTGAACTTGGGCTTTAATATACATCAAACCCTCCAATTTTAAACATCAAAAACATGGATTGTGAAACAATGAATCAGATCTGAACATTGGCTAAAATATACACCAAACCCCCAATTTTAAACATCAAAAACATGAAATTTCTGGAGCAGTTATTTAGGTCTGATATTTGCTCATTTGCATGCTAAAAATATGTGGTTCCAGGAACAACAAGGGGAAGGAAATAAACTTGCACATGCTAGGCAGCAAAGATAGGTTAGAATTATATGTCTAATTGTCCCAAATTTGGAGATGAACAAGCATGCATGAGATTGAATAGTTGCCGGACAGAAGCATGAGAAGAAGAAAAAGGGTCCCTATGGTTATGAAATTGAGAGGAAATTGGGCAAAACTGTGGAGAAGAGAAAGGAACCTTGGGGGAAATTAATGTGAAAGAAAAAGGACGGGGAGAGGGCTAATCACGTTGGATTTTAGAGCCCATTGTCTCTTGCATGACCTCATTGACGACATCATGGGTGACATCATTGACGACATCATGAGTGACATCATTGACGACATCATATTATTTTATATTCTTTTTTCTTCTTTTATTTGAAATACAAAAGTTGACCGTTCTCGCACCCCGAGTCTCCGATTTTGACGCACAATATCTCATTTTGACCTTCTCTAGACGACGATCAAAATGAATAAATGTTCATATAATTTAGATAGGGTATGAATGCACGAAGTTTTTGAGATACGATTTTGGTTTGGGGTTAAATTTTGTGATTTTAAAATACCAACGATCTCCTATTGACGAACGGTCGATTCCGATGATTTTATTTCATTGAATCAAATTTTTTGTGTGGTCTCGGTTTGTTTTGCGGTTTCCATTTTCGTAATGCGACTTTTCTGTGGCATGCATTACGATGCGATCGACTTTTGGTTGATTGCGACTGAACGACTTTTGATTCACGATTAATAGATCAATTTATGTAATTTAAAGTTGATTACTAACTTTATTGTATTATACAAACCCTAATCAGGTCGGCTTCGTCTTTAATTGGATCCAGATGTTACATTATGTTAGGCATATGCCATTTTTTGAGTATGTCATGTATTTTTCTCCTATAGGTGACATGATGACACCTTTAGATTTGGATAATGAGGTCTATATTCCACCTCCACCCATGCATCAACCACCTCCTTCTATTAGGAAGTAGAAGCGTTCATGTGGTTCATATCCGGGATGAATAGATAATCGTGAACTGTGTGCCTCATTAAAAATGTCTCTACGTAATTGTTCATAATTGGGCACAATGACCCGACCAACCTTCCATAGAACAGACTCTGTCACCACAAAATCATCAAATTCATCTTTGATAGTGTGCATGTACTTGTCTCGAATCCAAGGATCTGTCCTCTATCTCTCTACTATGCGACCCCAAAGACTGCTGAATCGTGGTGGCAGAGCAGAAGATATGGGTGCACGCTCCTGAGGATGCCAATCTGTCAAAGCTGTGAGTATATCACACGTAAATAACCAATTTGTCGTACCCTCAGTATGAGCTCTCCTGCTAAGTGCATCTGCTACAACGTTTCCCTTACCAGGTTGGTAAGAGATCGTGTAGTCTTAATCCTTCAGTAGCTCAAGCCACTTGTCTTGTCCCATGTTCAGCTTCTTTTGACCGAAGATGTACTTCAAGCTTTTGTGATTCGTGAAAATCTCGAAATTCACCTCATAAAGATAATGACGCCAGATCTTCAAAGCGAAGACAACTCTAAGTCATGGGTTGGGTAATTCCGCTCATGCGGCCTCAATTAACGTGATGCATATGCAATTTACGTGACATGATGCATATGCAATTTACCTGACATGATGCATCTGTATAAACTGCATAATCTTGAGTACTTGAAGGAAAGTGTAAGAATGAGTGCAATATTCAATATCGCCTCCAATGTCCTTAAGGCCTGCTCGCACGAATCATTCCAAATGAAAGGAACTCCCTTCTGTGTCAACCGTGTCAGAGGAAGAACAACTCGTGAAAATCCTCTGACAAAGCATCTGTAATAGCCTGCTAGTCCACGGAAATTCCGAATCTGAGTGACTGTCTTGGGTTGTCCCAAGACATGACTGCTGCAATCTTCACATGATCAACTGCGATACCTTCTCTAGAAATGACTTTACCAACAAATGAGATATGGGATAACCAAAACTCGCACTTGCTCATCTTGGCATACAACTTGTGCTCCCGCAATGTGTACAGAACAATCTTCAGATCATTTGCGCGATTCAATTCATTTCGAGAGTAAATCAGTCATCAATGAATACCACCACAAACTTTTCCAAGTATGGACGGAAGATCCTGTTCATCATGTCCATGAATGTTACAGGGACATTGGTGAGCACAAACGACATCAGCACAAACTTATAGTGTACATATCGAGTCCTGAAAGTTGTTTTCGGAATATCCAACTCTCGAATGCTTAGCTGATGGTAGCCAGATCGAAGGTCGATCTTTGAGAACACCGAAGATCACTGAAGCTGGTCAAATAAGTCATCGATGCGCGACAAAGAATAACGGTTCGTCACCGTTCTCTTGTTCAACTGCTGATAATCAATGCATAATCTCATCGATCCATCATTCTTCCTGACAAAAAGAACCGGAGCAACCAAAGATAAAGTGCTCGGCCTCACAAAACATAAGTCAAGTAACTCCTGCAACTGCACCTTCAACTTTCTCAACTCGGCTGGTGCCATGCGATATGGAGCCATCAAGATCCGCTGTGTATCATGTAATAATGCGATCTCGAACTCAATCTCTCTCAGGAGGTATCCCTGGTAGTTCATCAGGATATACATCTGGGTAATATAATACTACTCGGATGTCTTGTGTCATTGACTCATTATCAGATGTCTCCCGAATAAATGCTAAATATGAATCACATCCCTGGTCAATAAGTCTATGAGCTCTCAACACTGAATCTACTCTATTTTGGAGTCATGTAAAGCACCTTCAAAAGTGAACTCAGGCAAGTCCGGAATCCTGAAGACAACCATCTTCCTAAAGCAGTCAACAAGAGCATGATGTGCTAACAATCAATCCATGCCTAAAATCAAATCAAACTCATCAAGTTGTAGTAACAGACAGTCTGCGATCATCTCTTTACCGCCAATCAACACTGGCAAGTCTTTGACTATTAGTGAAATGACAATCAACTTGCCACCTGACCCATGGATGTGGTAAGGATGATATAGAGCCTCGGCAACTCTATCTAATGCAACTAGTAATATCGAAGCACTAAAGGAATGCATCGCTTCAGAGTTGAACAAAACATGAATAGGTTGGCCTAAGACTGAGACCATACCTTTCACCACAGTAGCTGCTGATCGTGCCTGCTCTTCGGACACTGCATGTAACTGACCCTGTCTAGCTAGCCACGCTTTGTGTCTGTTTCGACGACCTCCTAAAGTTGGAGTTCCTTCCACGAAAACTCCCATTATGCTGTGCCTGCGGTTGTGATGGTTGTGGTTGCGGTCGAGGCTCACTAGAAGCATGTGGGTACTGGGATCGATAATGTTCCCACTGGTTGCACAGGTAACATCGATCTGACTGGATAGGTAAAGTGGTCATGTCTGTACTTTGAGTCGGTCCTGTTGAGGGTCTGTCTCCCTGCGACCCAGATGGTCTAGATGAACTGGTGTCACGTCCAACAAGTGCTCCTTCTAAAGTAGTCGCTGGAGAAGAGCGAGCACTGCTTTAAAATGCCGAGCCTTAAGGGCGAAACCGCGTGGCTGACCTCTGCTGCTGAAATCGTCGTCGAATCAGTCTAAATGATTGTCGCGGCGTAGGTATTGTTCCAGACGAGCTCCCGAAACGTCTCTCTCGGATGTCCTTAAACTTCTCTGCTGCATTAGTAGCCTCGGAGATGGAAGTGATGCGCAGTCCGACCAACTTCTCCTGTACCTCCCCACATCCATCTGATGAAATTCTCCAGATTCTCATTTGGAAATGCAGCGATCACTTGTGTGTGTCGCGATAGCTCAGTGTATCGAACAAAATACTCTCTGGCTATCATCCGTCCTTGACAAAGCTCTGCGAACAATCGACGTTGGGACTCCTTCCACTTCCCAGAAAAGAAGTGGGATTTGAATCTCGTCTTGAAATCATCCCATGTGGGCTCGCATCCCAACTCAGAAATTGTCGCCTCCCACCATCTCTCGACGAACCCTCTCAGTGAATACTCCATAAAAGATAACCACGAGTCTCGCAGTGTGCAAGTCATTCGTAGTACCTTCATCACCCTCTTCAGCTACTGCTCGGTCTCATCTGATGTCCTCGTGCCCTCGAACATGGGCACATTGGCATACTGATAGGAAGTGAAAATTGACTGATGCCTGTGAACGTCAGAGTGATCGGATGCAAAATGATCAGCAAAAGGTACAAGGCTTGCTCCCTGTCATGATCTCCATCCTCGGCTCCATGTGCTGGCATCTTCTCATGTGGATCATCGTATTGAGGCTGTTGTATTTCTACAGACTGTGGCTACTCATGTCGTGTTCCATCCTGATATGGATGGTAGGTGGAATCAGATAGCTCCTCGAACCTCAGCTCTATATCGGTTTGCCTATCAACAATCTCCATCTGCTGGGCCAAAATTTGGTCCTGCTGACCTCGCATGGCAGTCTGCTACTGCTGGATATTGGTGGGAGCGGTCATGATACGCTCCAATCGATCATCCGTATCCTGGTCAGCTATGGATGTCATGGTTCTACATGAGAACGAATGCCATCAGTCATAAAAATTAATCTCCACAGATACTATTTACTATGTTTTTCTTTTCTTGGGATACTATATGAAAATTAATGGCAATTGGTGTCATTTGTGATTATTATTTTTGAATGTCATAATTCCCTTTCAGATTCATGATAAGTTGGAGGACTTTTGCTATTCGAGAACTTAATGCGACCGGAATTACAATACTGGAAATACGTGTAGTGGGGTATCACGGCTCTGATATCAAACTATGAATCTCCGAGACCCAGGTTACCTTCTACACATTGTTTGTAGTATTGTATTCCCAATGGATTGCATTAGGTTACCAAATTGAGGGAAAATTTTTCACGATTTGTAATGACATTCACAATTACTGTAAACAGCCATCACTAATTCAAATTTCATTCATTTCCATATCTATATATTTTACATGTACAAAAGAAGTTGATATTGTATACATGTATCACAAAATATAGAAGAGAAAGAAAAGAATTATACATTATATGAAAACAACAACAACAAATGTAACGTCGAGTATAACAATGGATGCTCGATGTAGGCGCTTTGCCTGCCAAGCATGCAAGGAAACAAAAGATTGTCAACAATTGTTGCATACAATCCATCATATTGAAATTTACATGTAATTTAGTGGCTTCGAAAGAAAGTAATTAGATATGCATTGATATTTAAAAAATAACAATCTAATTGCATGGAAAATGATTTTCATGCTGCTCTGTATGTAAAATCCATGTTCACCCATCACCCATAATCTTTCTTATATAAAATTTTCAATATATTGATTAATTAATGACCCATAAGTAGGTTAATTATCGTTTATATCATTTTAGATAACATGTTGATGGATCTTGGTGTTGAGAATGATGAGTATCTGATCTGGTCCTTAATTTTGTTTGATTCCTCAAGTCTAGTGGATAGTATGTGGTTTTAGTTTGAGTGTAACCTCACACTATGACTTTACGACGTGAAGAGTACCTTAGGGTTGAGGTGCCTTCGTAGGCATGCGGTGGAGTATAATGCATCCTAACTAAGTCACCAACACTTCTATAATTTTTTTCTATCACTCGTAATAGTAGTTCTAAGATCTTATTAATTATCGATGATTGATGATTAATGATAAGTGATGATTTCGTACCAAGCTCAACTGTGGCAAACTCAATTGTAACTGGTTGAGCCAGACTCAACTGTAACCCACTCCAATCTCAACTGTAACTCCTCGCCAAGATCTGTTCACGAAACGATAACCAAAACTCAAGCGGTGAAGAAATCTCCTAACAGTCTCTTCCGTCTCGCCCCTAAGTGGAAGTGCGGTTCGGTAGAGGGGTGTGTGTACTCCAAAACTACAACCCTAAGACAGGTGAGAGAAACTCTCTAGATGAGTCACTTCAAAAATCAGCTCGGCCAGTACGAGCTAATGAGCTCGTAGGAAAAACTAAAAGCGAGAGCCCCCCAGCCTAGGTACCCTGAGAACAAAGGGTCAGTGGAACTGGTCAAAAGTCGAGATTGCAACTAGCCGTAAAAAATACCGCGAACTTACGTAAAACTGTAAGAAGGACTGAGATCTTAGATCTACGCATTTGGCAGCCATTGCCCTAACCGGGCTTCCTATCTCCTATCCAGTTGATGGTCATCATACACTCGTACAATCAGATGTAAGGGTCACCGTGATCGGCACAATTAACTGATATCACTGATTTATCCTTATTTTCACTTGCTTAACCACTCAATCTGTTCTTAATCTCTTCTGTGGTTAACTTTTCAGATCTAAATATCTTGCAAATAAATCTTATCAATAGTGATCTATAATTAGTTGTTTACAGTCATCAACCACATGTTACCCTAGATGATGAAAACATATCTATCATGCTTCTTTAAGAACTTGTAAACTTCCTAGATTCCGATACCGTACTTATTTTTTTGGATAATGGTTTTGTATAAGTCAACTATTTGTTGGCTTCTAGGAGAAGGCATCAATCACTATACTTATACTTAGAATATCATATTAAACTCATAACGTCAATTGGCTATTGATTGATTTAATTTTATAAGTCAATTGCATGCAAATAACCCAATATTTTCAATTCTTCTATGATTATCTAGAGTAAAAATATTAGTGTTGCAGATGATTCATCAATCTCCAAGACAGGTTGAGAATTTCTCTATTCTGCTTATTACTATTTCTTAAATGGATTTTTATCAGTTGTCCCCCTCCGAGATCTTGCAATTTCAGTTATGCCCCTATCTTTTGGTAATATCAATTGTGCCCTTAACTTTTTGCCGTTTTTTCAGATGTGCCCCTCCGTTAGTTTAACCGTCAATGAGTTGACTTAACCATGATTTTTTCAAACCATGGTGCAGTTAAGAGAGGTATAATTGTCCAAACTTATTCTTCATCTTCTTCCTCCTCCATATGTTCTTCTTCTTCTCTTCATAATTTCTCTCTCTTAATTACATCTTCATGCATCCATAAAATCATTAAAATTTGGGCATTTTCACAGATGTATCACTCATTGCGGATCAAATAGTGATTTTTATTTCATTTTTTGATGAACTTTCATGAATCAATTAATCAAAAATTTATCTTAAACAAACAAATGCTGAAGGTTGGAGATGGAGGAGGGGAAGGCTGGGGACGGAGAGGTCGCCATCCTGGGAGGAGGAGGGAGGCTGGGGCGGAGGAGGTCGTCGGCTGGGGTCGGAGGAAGGACGAAGCGGAGGAGGGGGGAGGCTGTAGGCTGGGGGCAGAGAGGTCGTCGGCCTGCGAGGAGGAGGGAGGCTGGGGGCAGACCGCGGCGAGGAGCAGGGGCCGGCACGGGGCAGGGGAGGGGGCGGTGCGGGGTAGGGGGAGGCCCAAAGCGCAGCACGGGGCTGGTGGAATGGGTAGCACGAGGCAGGGGGAGGGGGAGTAGGGGGCGGCATGGTGCAAGGCAGGGGGAGGGGCAGCACAGGGCAGGGGGAGGGAGAGCAGGGGGCGGCGCGGGGCAGGGGGAGGGGCGGCACGGGGCAGGGGGAGGGGGAGCAAGGGCGGCGCGGTGCAGGGGGAGGCCCAGGGGGTGCGGGTTGGCTCGGGGGCGGCATGGTGTGGGGGGGAGCTCGAAGCAGGGGGCGGGGGGAGGTCGGGGCGGAGGGCGTGTGTGCGACAGAAGGGAGGAGCTCTGGGAAAGTGGACGGGCACGGGGGATGCAGAAGGGAGGAGCTCTGGAAGGGGGACGGGCACGGGGGCGGCAGAAGGGAGGAGCTCTGGGAAGGTGGAGGAAGAGAAGGGAGGAAGAGGAAGAAGATGGGAGAGGAGGAAGAGGATGGGGAAGGAGGAAGATGAGAAAATGACCTTTTTCAACTTTTACTTTTAATTTAATTCCCATTATGTCCCAAAGTTAACGTCCGTTTACATTGGGAATGAACGGCAACTAACCGGAGGGGCACAATTGAAAAAACAAAAAAAACTTGAGGGCACAACTGATATTACCAAAAAAATAGGGATATAACTGAAATTGCAAGATCTCGGAGGGGCACAACTGATAAAAACCCTTCTATAATAGTTAACACCTTATTTCAAAAATTTAATTATTGGGATACGATTATCTTAAGAAAAATATATAAAAGATATTCAAATCTAATGGTAAGCTCAATTTCACTAGTCCGGCTATAGGGATATGAATTTCAAACAAAACCCTAGAAGCTGATAAGATAGAAGAAAATCTTTCAAAAACAAGTAATGGCATCTAAAGCCATCCCGCAAACAAATAAATTCCATGGAAATTGTAAATTTTTATAACTATAAGCAGCAGCTTTACAATAGTCAGAAATTTCAATTCAAATATATATATATATATTTTATAACTATAAGCATCCATTTTACTGGAGATTTCAATTCATATATATATATATTTTATAACTATAAGCGTCATTCAGAAAATTTAATTTTCAAATCAATTTTTTTAAATATCATTTAAGCAACATCATTATACTAATTGAATCGCTTTCATATATATATATATATACATATGTGTGTATATATATTAGTCCAGATTTGTAATAGAATAGTTCTTTAATCAGAGATATAGTGAGTAATTACTAGTTTCCAATTGTTAGAAAATAAGGATGCAGAGGTGGAATCAGAAATAAATAAATAAGAACATGAAGAATGTGAGATTTTTAAAGTGGAACCCTACTCCTTAAGGAGTGGTATCAAACCACGGGGGAACATCTCAAAGTGTCTCATCTGATACAAGAAGTTTGGGGCTTCTTATTTGGCCTCCAGAGAGCCTCCAAGTTTCATTACGGGTAGTTGTGAGATTAAACTCCTGGATGTGGTAAATGGATCTTGGAAGGATCCATTTACCCATCTACATGATAATGACGCACTCTAACACTCCCCCTCAAGCTGGAGCATGCAATGCTCAGCTTGGACAAGCAGAAAGAAATTTCAACTCACAATACAAGACACCACAGACAATATCAACTCAACACGCACAACTGTCGGCTGCTGTCGAGGATGTTGCTTCTCATGCCGTGCATATGAGGAGGAACAAGCTGGCTGGAGTGTGAGTTAAGCTGGATCTTCTCGTCGGAGAGCATGTGCTCTGTACTATAGAAATATTTGTATGTTCTATGTACCTTTTCTACTGTTTTTACTTTCTTATTTCCATCTAATGTAATTTACCCATATGCCTTCTCTATATAAGAGAGCCTAAGGTTCTCTGGAATAAACAATTCATTCTCTTCTCCCAACATGGTATCAGAGTCAACCTAAAATCCAAAACCCTAGCTGCTGCCCACCCCCTTCCCTCTCTCGTCGCCGACCCCCTCCCTCTCTTACTGCCGCCATCCCCCCTTACCTATCTCGCCGTCGTTGCCCCCTTCCCTCCCTCTTCTCTTGCCGCCCCCTCTCTGTCACCGCCCCTCCTCTCTCGCCGCATATGGGTTTGAGTTCATTGGTCTACATATGCACTCAAATCCTTAGATGTTTGTGTAGACATTCATTTCTTGGTCTAAAAAACCCTAGTTCTATATTTCCGGCAAGATGTCAGACAACAAGGTCGACATGCCTTCCGTAGGTGCTTTCAAAGGTCCAACACCCATTGTCAAGATGGATGAGAGGAACTATGAGCTTTGGGCTATGCAGTTTATGAGTCTCATGAAGTCAAATGGTAAGAAGCACATGTGCGTCATTACCGCTGGCACGGATCCTTCGGATGAACAGGTGCAGGGGGTGTTTCCGCAGGGATCGGATGCTTTCGATTGATGTCTGGGGTATGCGCGTGGTTTTTCCTTTATCGGGCCGTTCTCCTTGTTTTTTAATGAAGCTTCTGTCATGGAATGTTCGTGGTTTGGGTGACTTGGTCAAACGACGGTCTCTAGGCTCCCGACTCTTGGAATGGGAGTGTGATGTAGCTTGTATTCAAGAAACTAAGCTCGCAACTCTTGATGACTACTCGTGGCGTTCTTTTGGTGCCGGCTCTTTCTCTGAATTCCGTGCGATTAACGCGGTGGGCGCTGCGGGCGGAATGTTGATTACGTGGCAACCGCGCTCGTTCTCCTTTAGATCTATGCTCGCTGGCCGCCATGTTCTCTCTATTGTACTGGATAATGTTCGTTCGGGCTCTCTTCTAGCTATCTCCTGTGTCTACGCTTCTTCTTGCCACATTCTGCGCCGGGAGCTATGGGATGATTTACGTGCTGCGGATAACTCTTTCTCCGGGATCCCGTGGATTATTGACGGGGACTTTAACGTTACCATTCACTCCTCCGATCGTCCTCGCGGTCGGGGAGGTCGCGATCCGGGCTCGCAAGAATTTCGGGACTTAATTCATGAATTGGCGCTTATTAATTTGGTTCCGAATGATATCTCATACACGTGGCGGAACAGCTCTTCTCGATCCAGGCTCGATCGATTCCTTGGTAATGGTTTGGCCTTGGACTCGTTCCCTCTTTGCTCGGTTGGCTCGCGTCCCCGTGCCTTCTCGGATCATTCTCCTATCATTTGGGACGATGGCGCCGGCCTTTCTCCTCGTGGGCTCTTTCGTTATGAAAAAAGCTGGCTTTTGGAACCCGCATTTAAAGACATTGTCATGAACCACTGGAATCATTTCCCGGCTTCGGGCTCGGCGGCGGCAAAACTCTCTCAGAAGCTCTCCTCTCTACGGCGGGTTCTTGTTGACTTCAAAGCTACCATTAGACATTCGCGTAAGGCTATTCGTTCCGATGCGGAGAATCTTATTGTGCTCCTTGACTCCACGGAAAACGAACGTGATCTCACTATGGACGAGCTTCATGAGCGCTCTATTGCTATTGCGCGGGTTCAGGCAGAGGATAAAAAACGTTGTATTGAATGGCGTCAAAGGTCTAAGGAAAAATGGATCAAAGAAGGCGACGCCAACACGTCCTTCTTCCATCGGGGGGCTAGCAACCGGAGGCGCATAAATTTTATCCGGACTATCTCCATCAATGATGAAGTGTTCTCGGATGATCGTGCGATGGGTATTGCCATCACTGACCAATTCAGACGGTCTTCTTCTGCTCTCCCTCCTCGGCGGTGGCGTTGGCTCGGGGAGGGGGCCCCTCGGGTTTCGAACGCTGACTCCATTCTTCTCACTCGCCCTATTTCCATGACAGAGCTTAAGTCTGCTGTGTGGGGCCTGAATTGTGACTCCTCCCCGGGTCCGGACGGTTTTCCCATTTCTTTTTACAAGGATTTCTGGGAGATTGTGTCGGGGGACGTGCTCGCGGTGGTCTCCGAGTTCTGTTCGGGCAACCATGGTTTTGATCGTATCAACAGGGCTCACATCGTGCTTATTCCGAAGAAATCACCCGCTCTCCGCCTCGACGACTTCCGTCCTATTGCCGTCTCCAACGCTATTTATCTCATTGTGGCTAAAACCTTGGCCAACCGCTTATCGCGGATATTACACGGGCTTATCTCGCCGGTCCAAGGTGCGTTTATTAAAGGTAGACATATTGCGGATTGTATCCTTGTGGCGTCGGAAATTGTGGCTGATTGGAGGAGGGAGAAAAAGAAAGGAACTTTATGGAAGATCGACTTTGCTAAAGCCTACGATTCGATTGATTGGCGCTTCCTTTGGTCGGCTCTTCATCGGCGGGGATTCCCGAGTGTTTGGATTTCGTGGATGCGCAGATGTGTCTCCACGGTCTCTCTCTCCGTGCTTATCAACGGACGCCCGGTGGGCGGGTCCTTTCAGCCGCGCAGGGGCATTCGCCAGGGTTGCCCTTTGGCCCCTATGCTCTTCGTTCTTGCCTCGGATGTCTTGTCTCGGATGGTGCACGGCGTCATTGATGCTGGCCTCACTTCAGGTTTTCAGAAGGGAGGCTTATGCGTGCCTATTATTCAGTTCGCGGACGACACGATTTGTTTCATTGAGGGGGGCTCTGACGCGGTGGCTGGGATGGCGCATACAATTTCTATTTTCTGTGAGCTATCGGGAATGACGACTAACCTGGATAAATGCTGTATGGTGCCCTTTGGCATGACGGCGGCGGAGGAAATTGAGTGCAGCCGTATTCTCGGCTCTCAGATTGGGGAGCTCCCTCTCCCGTACCTTGGTGTCCCTCTTTCGATTGGCCGGAACCACTCTAATGACTGGAGGACTATTTTGGAACGGGTGGACTCGCGTTTGGCGGGCTGGAAGGCTTCCTTGCTATCCCGGGGCGGTCGTCTTGTTCTTCTTAATTCGGTTCTCTCTGCCATTCCGATCTACTTCCTTTCGGTTCGGAAAATGCCGGTGGGTGTTCGCGTTCGATTGGAAAAGTGCATGCGAAGATTTTTGTGGGGGCGTGCGGACGGCAGTGGCCGGGGGATTCACTTGGTTGCTTGGGATGTGGTAACCCAGCCTAAGAGGTTGGGCGGGCTTGGCGTTCGTCACTTGGCTCGTGTCAATGAGGCTCTGCTCCTGAAATGGGTGCATAAGATTTGGGGCAAGGATGATTCCTTCTTTGGAAACGTGTTGCAGGCGATATTGGGCGAGGCTTGGAATACCTTCATGCGCGGAATTTGCCCTGTTCACTCCTCACCCTTTTGGCGTTACGTCTTTGATGCTTACCAAAGGAACTGCTCTTTGTTCTCCCCGGTGCTGGGGTCGGGCTCCGTCTTCATGTTCTGGCAAGACAACTGGACGGGGGGTGGCGCCTTCCAGATTCGCTTCCCGCGGCTTTTCGCCCTGGCGGCTAATCGGTTGGTCTCGGTTGCCGACTACTGGATCAACGACGGCTGGTGCCCCTCTTTCTCGGGCATTCTTTCGGACCAACGCGCCAACAATCTCGCCTCCCTGCTGGAGGCTCTTTCCTCTTCCGCTTGCCCTTCTGCTGGGAGGGATCACTGGGCTTGGAGGGACGGACCTTTCTCCTCTCGCAAGGCCTTCTGTGCTCTGCTTCCTCCTCCTCCTCCTTTGGCTGCTACCTTGGTTCGTGACTGCGCCTTCTTATGGGGGCTTCGCTTGCCTGCTCGGATCTCTTTCTTCTTTTGGGTTTTTCGTCATCGAAGGCTGATGACTCGCGACCGTTGCGCCTCTTTCCTTCACACACCGAACGTCCTTTGCCAGCTCTGTGGGGTGTCTGATGAATCGGCCGACCACCTTTTCTTCCTTTGTTTGTCGGTTACTCGGATTTGGGACGATGTTGCTTGGGCTCGTGCGGCCAATACTGAGGACTTTTGTGATATCCTTTGGGCCAACAGAAGGAGGTCCCGTTCTGATCTGCTGGGTCCCATTGCGCGCCTGTGGGCTATTTGGAGGGCTCGCAATGAGTCCATTTTCTCGGGCACGCGTTTCTATGAGGAGAATGTGACTTCTGCGGCTATCAGCCTAATTTCAGATTGGTCTATGTAGTTGGGCCACAGGGTCCGGTTGTCGCGTTTGTATTTTTTAATTTGGCTTTTCCCTCTTCCCTCCTTCATCCCCCCTTAACCCTGTAAGTATCTCTTTCTATACCTTTCGTAATATATAATTCTGGGGCGAACACCAACGAGTGTCTCCCCCTTTTTTTTGACTTCAAAAAAAAAGAAGCACATTCTTACATAAGAAGAGCCGGTGGAGAAAACTGGGGTGTATGCCTCATGGGAGGCCAATGATTAGTATGCCAAACTCTGGCTTTCAGGAACACTGACGATGGAAATTGCTAATGATGTACTCCATCAGCCCACTGCTAAGGCGATGTAGGACATCTTTGCCGCAGCATACTCGCAGGTGCGGAACAAGACCAAGATCTTTCAACTCCGGTATGACATATTTACTGTCAAGCAGAATGAACGACCTCTTCATTCCTTGTATACATCTTTGCGGAGGATGATTGAGAAGCTTTACATCATCATTCCCCTTACGACTCCCGAGTAGCAGAAGACTTTGCGGAATGCTACCATGGTGGGGGTCTTACTGACAACACTCGATCCTGACTGACACTGTCCGATCGCAGATTCTTACGGATGCTACTATCCCTCCAAGGAGGGATAGTACCACAAGCTCAGTCGGATCACAATCCCATCTACTGCTACTGCTCAGCCTCCGTCGGTGATGGCGGCCTCCCGTAGCAGAGGAGCCTTTTCTTTGTTCATGGCCGTGGACCTCGTGGTAGAAGTGGTCCTATCTGTCAGCCCTACACATTTTGTCATCGCTCAGGTCACACGGAGGTTACATGCTATTCAAAGCATGGGTTTCCGGCATCAGCGCGTATAGCTGAGCACGCTACATCTCCACCTGCACCTGCTTTAGATTAAAGGTTTGAAGAACTTGTTGCCAGATTGCGAGATATCATGCCTTCTGTCTCTACAACATCTTCGGAGGCAACTCTGATATAGCAGCTCCAGCCTCTGCCAGTACGTCAGCCACTACTAGCACCTCAGGTAGTGCTTATGCTTTTACTTCCTATCATGGATCTGGCATTTCAGAATGGATTATGAATTCCAGCGTGACACATCATCTTTGCGGGGACAAACATTGACTTACTTCCTATAGAGCAATTTCACTTGGGAGAACTGTAGTGATAGCAGATGAGACCCATTCCCCCATCATCGGACAGGGGGAGATTAGTTTGACTTCTTCTATGCGCCTACAGAATGTGTTGCATGCTCCCGATTTTTCGATGAATTTATTATATATTAGTCATATTACGAAGGATTTGCACTATCGCGCTATTTTTGATCCATCGTCTTTTGTTTTTCAGGACATTTTTACGGGCATGGTGATTGGCTGTGACCGTGAGCAGATGGCCTTTATCGCATGGTCCAAACTCCCTACGCTGGGGCCTCCTCTTAGTCAAATAAACCAATATCTCCCTTTACATGGCACCTACGCTTTGACCACCTCCCTCTTTAGAAGATGTGTCATATCTTACCGCAAATTTCACTGCGTTCTTCCTTTCAGTGCGAAGTGTGTCAGTTGGGAAAGCATCACAGATTTGCTTTTACTAGTCGTCAGTGTCAGAGCAGTAGCTCCCCTTTTGAATTATTTCATGTTGACATTTAGGGTCCTAGTCGTGTACCTGATCACCAGGGGCATCGGTTTTACCTTGTTGTTGATGGCTTTTCTTGGTTGTCATGGGTGTTTTTGTTGAAGAATAAATCTGAAGCAGGGGATGTGATAAAAAATATTATAAATGAAGCGCAGAATGTTTTTTCGTCTATTGTCAAATTTGTGAGAACAGATAATGCTTCGGAATTTTGTACCCGCGCTCTTTCACATTTCTTCTCGTATCGAGGCATTATCCATCAAACTACTTATGCTTACACGTCTCAATAGAATGGCATTGCAGGGGAAAGCATCGTCATATTCTTGATATCACTCGGACTCTACTTATTCAGAGCCGTTCTCTACATTCCTTTTGGGGTGATGCAGTCCTTACGACATGTTATCTGGTGAATCGCTTGCCATCCTCTATCTTAGGTGAGAAAGTTCCTCTTTCCATTGTTTTTCATGACAAGTAGTTGTTCTCACTCACTCATGTCTTTGGCTCTGTTGCTTTCGTCCATCAGCTGACTCTGGGACTTGACAAACTCTCACCTACGGCTGTTAAATGTGTGTTTGTTGGGTACTCTCGGACTCAGGAGGGTTATCGATGCTATGATCCTTTGAGCATGAAATATTACGCCAGTGCTGATGTTCCTTTTTTGAGTCTGTGATGTATTTCTCTCCTACATGTGATAGGTTGGCTTCATCTACATCTGACGATGAGGTATATGTACCACCTCCTCCTCTGTGCCCGTCTTCTACCAAAGCAGTTCCTGTTGTTTCACCACCACCATCACTACCTCCACCTCTACCACCACCACCAGTTTCACCTTTACCGAAATTCTATACCCGTCGGTCTGTCCCTGCTCATTCTACTCATCCATCATCCAACACACCTCAAGTATGTTCGTATAGCATTACTAACAATGGATATGACGATGTGCCACTACAAGGATCTTTGCAGGAGATTAACATACTGACGAGTACTGTTTCTATTGATCTGAATGTACCTATTGCCTTGCTGAAGCAGAAGCGTACTTGTGCTTCTTATCCGCTTGCTTCACAGTTTCGCCTCTTTCGCCGTCAAAGTGCCTATGGTACCAGTTCATATTTGGTAACCCGAAGCCCATGTGGAGGCACCTACGGCTGGATCCGTCATCTTGGCAGGAATTCTTTTAAAATTGGGAACCTACGGGTTTTTAAGATTTTCAATACCCATGTTTCCCGAAGTGACACTTCGTTTCACTCCTTTCATTTATACTTTAAGCGCGATTGCTATAATATATACTTCCTTCCTTTCACCGTCTCACAGGGGAGTTTCAGAGGTTTGCTGTTGCCCTATCTACCGTGGACACAACACGGAATTATCATGACACCTTGAAGGATAGTTGTCGGCGCTGCGCCGTAGAGGAGGAAATGGCTGCTCTGAAGTCGCGGGGTACCTGGAGCTTTGTCTCTGCTCCCCCAGGTGCATCTGTTGTCAGCTATAAGTGGGCATTTACTGTCAAATATCATGCAGATGACAGCCTTGACCATTACAAGGAAAGGTTGGTGGCGTGAGTGTTCACTCAAACTTACGACGTGGATTATATGGACACATTCTCTCCAGTCGCACGTCACTCAACTCTACGTGTCCTTCTTTCAGTTGCTGTGGTAGGTGATTGGCCCTTGTTTCAGCTTGATGTTAATAATGCCTTTTTGTATGGGGATCTGTAGGAAGAATTATACATCCAACCAAGGATGTAAAAAACGGCTTAAACGACCGTTTAAACGCCCGTTTACACGCATGCGGTCTTGGACCGCATTGACTATGCCCAGGTGGGCACATATGCGGCCAGGCTGCTTAATCATCGTTAAACGGCCGCTTAAACGTCGTTTAAGCCCCGTTTTTTACATCTATGTTTATACCGTCAATGCAAAACCAAGCATGCACAAATGGAAATCAACCTAAACCTTATGGAGTAGATATTAGGATGACTCATATGATTTAAATATGACAATATTTGATATATATTATGAATATGTGATTATATTTTATAATTTAGTTATGTTTCTTATTAATTATATATACGTAAATATTTTTTATTAATTAAAAATACAAAACCGCATAACCCGTTTAATTTTCGTTTAAACTCCCGCATACCGTTTAAATAGTAATCAGTGACCCTACCGACTGAATACCGCATACCGCTTTTTGCAACCTTGCATCCAACAACCTCCGGGGTTTGCTGCTGAGGAGGAGAGTTAGATGGTGTGTATACTTCATAAGGCAATATATGGCCTTAAGCAAAGCCCATGGGCATGGTTTCAAAAGCTTTCTAACCTAATTGAAAGGTAAGGATTCAAAAGATCAAATGCATATCCTTCTTTGTTTGTGCAGAAGACTCCCAGAGATACTGTTGTTATCATGGTTTATGTTGATGATATGCTTGTTACGAGAGATGATATGCAGGGGATAAAGATGGCAAAAGCATTTTTGGACCATCAGTTTCTAGGGTTGGAGTTTGCTAGGAATGTGCAGGGTCTTGTGATGACCCAAAGGAAGTATATTACATACATGCTTGTTGAGATGAGCATGATCGGGTGTCAAACCCTCGACTACTCCTATGGATTCAATCATGAAGTTATATGATGATGATACATATGAGGTTGAGAGGAGAAGATATAGAGATGATGGGAAAGCTTCTCTATATTACTGTCACTATACCTAATGTCGCTTTTGCAGTAAGTCGGGTGAATCAGTTCATGGAGCAGCCCAGACAAGTACATATGGATGCCTTATACATGATATTGAAATATCTAAAGTCTTCTCCATATGCAGGACTATTATTCAGGAAATATACAAAAACTTCGGTCTCCGCATGTGCTGATGCTGACTATAGAGGATGCCCCAAGGATCGGAAGTCTACTTCATGTTTTGCAGTGTTTGTTGGTAGTTCTTTAGTTTCTTGGAAAAACAAGAAACAAACAGTGGTGGTTAGATCTAGTACAGAATCTGAGTATAGGACCATGGCGCAAGCAAGTACGGAGATAAGGTAGGCTTGAACTGTGCTAGAAGATTTACATACAGAGGTACATCTACCCATGCTGTTACAATGTGATATTAAAGCAACACTATTCATTGCTAATAATCCTGCATTCCATAAAAGAGCAAAGCATATTGAGGTAGACTGCCACTATACTAGAGATATGATTCAAAAGGGCTTGATCTCTACTTCTCATGTCAGCTCAGGAGAGCAGACTGCCGACATTTTTACCAAGCCATTGTTCAAAATGCCATTCCAAAAAGTGATCTTCCGAGCTGAGCATAATTGACATCTATGCTCCATCTTGAGGGGAATGTAGAGATATTTATATGTTCTATGCACGTTTTCTGCTATTTTTACTTTCTTGTTTCCATCTTATGTAATTTACCCATATACCTTCTCTATATAAGAGAGCCTAGGGTTCTTTGGAATAATCACTTCATTCTCTTCTCCCAACATGTACTGCGCCTGTTAGAGTCACTGCAACTGAAATGAGTCTCGTTGGAGTACTCTGGCTCGCCATAATATGTGGACGACTGCTCCATCTCTGAAAGGGTCAAACTGAAAAGCCGTGGAGACATCCTCGTCAGAGTCCACAGTTGCTGGAGAATGGAGTTTGGAAAGCCTCTTTTCCGGAGAAGTGAGTCTCTCCCATACTAGCTCAGAGAATGGGATCTCTACTTTGGAGTCCTTATGAAACCACATGAAAACCCTACCCCACATGTCACAAGGAATGTGATCTCTACTCTGGAGTCCCTATAGAACACATGAAAACTCTGACCAAAATAAAAGATGGGGACCACAAACTGACGGCCACATACTGGAAAAGGAGTCTCTCTAGAGAACTCGAAGGAAATGGGTCACTTAATTATGGAGTGCATCGAGCTTGGACTCTAGACCAATCCACAGAGTTTGAAATTGAACTGTAGAGTCTGAAAATTCTGGGTGGACTAGAATCTTGATGCAAACGGCAAATCGGCGTCGCGCGGGAAATAATTTGAACGGTGGAAAATATTTGGTAGAAGAAATTAGAGGGGTTGGGAAGAAGAACTCGCCGGGAATACGAGAGGTTAAAGGAGGAGAACCGCGGAGATCGCGTGGAGGGAGAGGGAGAAGAGAAAGATAATGAGATAACTCAAATTTTCTTAATACTTGACTGCCTAATACACTGGACTACCATCTCTTTATATAGGAGAGATGGGGTTACAAAAATAGAAATTAATTAAAATTGACAACCAACTTATCCTAATTGGACTCTGACAAATTTTAAAATTCAAATTGACCCCTAATTGGACTCTAACTAATTAATTGACCAAATTAAATCTACGAATAAACGTTGAGATCACAGGCGATCTCAATTATTTAATTAAACAATTACGACAACTTAAAAACGTAAATAAAATTGACAATTAAAATTAAATAAATATTTGGCCCTATATTTGGGCCCCACGCTGCATCAACTCTCCTCCGCTTTTAAAAATTCGTCTCCCGACGAATTGGTTGATGTAGGTGCATCGTTGGAGAAGTCGTCTTTGAGATTGTAACCTGCAATTAGATCTTTCAACATTACGTTTGTAGTTCTTTTCAATTGAGGGGCGTCCCTGCAATTTTCGTACCCCTCCATTTAAACCCATATTGAGAGAGCGGCCTTTCACTTTACCCTTTATCTAAAATTTCATGCCAGGGGGGGTTTCTCTGTAATTTTCCCCACTTAACTTTTCAGCCCTGAATTTCGGAATTTTATTTCGGCCCGTAAGGAAGGCTCGTGCTAGGGCTCCTGCCTTCCCCCACAAAAGGCGGCGCGGCGCGGGATGGGAGACGTCGAGGACGAGGCGGTGGCGCGGGGGGCGGCAGCGAGGCGGAGGCGCTGGCGGAATGCGGCGATGGAGTGGGCTGCGCGGTTGACGGAGCAAAGGCAGGGGGTTGGAGGGTATTGTGGCCTGTCGTGGTCGCGCCTGGAGGAGGCGGGGAAGGGGGTGAGGTGAGGGTTGCGTCGAGGCTGGGGGCGCGAGGTTGATGGGGTTTTCCCGCGAGGCTGGTGGAGAGGGACTGGTGGGTTGCAGGATGAGGAGGGGGGGGGGTCTGGGGATGCCGGAGGGGCTGGGGCTGCAGCGGAGGCCTGCGAGATGGTCGCGGAAGGGGCGTAGATCAACTCCGAAGGCTCTTGTGAATCTGAAAATACCTGGGCAGTAGCCTTTTCATCGATTTTTTCTTCTAAAACGGCCTGGACTGCGGCCTGATCGGCTTCCACGGCGAGTTCTTTGTCGTTAAAACTTGCGGCAGCGGCTTCGACGGTTGACGGCCTAGATTGGGCGTCGCGGAAGGCCTCGAAGTTGGCCATTAGATCTCGAAACAGCGAGTTGAAGTTGGTTTGCAACTCACGAATCATATGCCCCGTCTCCTTGTAGGAGGCGTCGATGGTGGAGATGGCTCGTCATGTTTGTTCGGATGAACGATGATGCCGATGCGAGCGCCTGGACGGATCGTTAGATCGTGAGGACGACCTAGATGCCATGCTCTGATACCAAATGATGCAAACGGCAAATTGGCGTCGCGCGAGAAATAATTTGAACGGTGGAAGATATTTGGTAGAAGAAATTAGAGGGGTTGGGAAGAAGAACTCGTCGGGAATACGAGAGGTTGAAGGAGGAGAACCGCGGAGATCGCGTGGAGGGAGAGGGAGAAGAGAAAGATAATGAGATAACTCAAATTTTCTTAATACTTGACTGCCTAATACATTGGACTACCATCTCTTTATATTGGAGAGATGGGGTTACAAAAATAGAAATTAATTAAAATTGACAACCAACTTATCCTAATTGGACTCTGACAAATTTTAAAATTCAAATTGACCTCTAATTGGACTCTAACTAATTAATTGACCAAATTAAATCTATGAATAAACGTTGAGATCACAGGCGATCTCAATTATTTAATTAAACAATTACGACAACTTAAAAACGTAAGTAAAATTGACAATTAAAATTAAATAAATATTTGGCCCTATATTTGGGCCCCACGCTGCATCAACTCTCCTCCGCTTTTAAAAATTCGTCTCCCGACGAATTGGTTGATGTAGGTGCATGGTTGGAGAAGTCGTCTTTGAGATTGTAACCTGCAATTAGATCTTTCAACATTACGTTTGTAGTTCTTTTCAATTGGGGGGCGTCCCTGCAATTTTCGTACCCCTCCATTTAAACCCATATTGAGAGAGTGGCCTTTCACTTTACCCTTTATATAAAATTTCATGCCAGGGGGGGTTTCTCTGTAATTTTCCCCACTTAACTTTTCTGCCCTAAATTTCGGAATTTTGTTTCGGCCCGTAAGGAAGGCTCGTGCTAGGGCTCATGCCTTCCCCCACAAAAGGCGGCGCGGCGCGGGATGGGAGACGTCGAGGACGAGGCGGTGGCGCGGGGGGCGGCAGCGAGGCGGAGGCGCTGGCGGAATGCGGCGATGGAGTGGGCTGCGGGGTTGACGGAGCAAAGGCGGGGGGTTGGAGGGTATTGTGGGCTGTCGTGGTCGCGCCTGGAGGAGGCGGGGAAGGGGGTGAGGTGAGGGTTGTGCCGAGGCTGGGGGCGCGAGGTTGATGGGGTTTTCCCGCGAGGCTGGTGGAGAGGGACTGGTGGGTTGCAGGATGAGGAGGGGGGGGGTCTGGGGATGTCGGAGGGGCTGGGGCTGCAGCGGAGGCCTGCGAGAAGGTCGCGGAAGGGGCGTAGATCAACTCCGAAGGCTCTTGTGAATCTGAAAATACCTGGGCAGTAGCCTT
The DNA here is from genome assembly GCA_037367405.1 of Ottelia alismoides. Lineage (NCBI taxonomy): Eukaryota > Viridiplantae > Streptophyta > Magnoliopsida > Alismatales > Hydrocharitaceae > Ottelia > Ottelia alismoides. The sequence continues at coordinate 513,209 of JAZKJV010001091.1, read as the reverse complement.
TTCATCGATTTTTTCTTCTAAAACGGCCTGGACAGCGGCCTGATCGGCTTCCACGGCGAGTTCTTTGTCGTTAAAACTTGCGGCAGCGGCTTCGACGGTTGACGGCCTAGATTGGGCGTCGCGGAAGGCCTCAAAGTTGGCCATTAGATCTCGAAACAACGAGTTGAAGTTGGTTTGCAACTCACGAATCATGTGCCCCGTCTCCTTGTAGGAGGCGTCGGTGGAGATGGCTCGTCGTGTTTGTTCGGATGAACGATGATGCCGATGCGAGCGCCTGGACGGATCGTTAGATCGTGAGGACGACCTAGATGCCATGCTCTGATACCAAATGATGCAAACGGCAAATCGGCGTCGCGCGGGAAATAATTTGAACGGTGGAAAATATTTGGTGGAAGAAATTAGAGGGGTTGGGAAGAAGAACTCGTCGGGAATACGAGAGGTTGAAGGAGGAGAACCGCGGAGATCGCGTGGAGGGAGAGGGAGAAGAGAAAGATAATGAGATAACTCAAATTTTCTTAATACTTGACTGCCTAATACACTGGACTACCATCTCTTTATATAGGAGAGATGGGGTTACAAAAATAGAAATTAATTAAAATTGACAACCAACTTATCCTAATTGGACTCTGACAAATTTTAAAATTCAAATTGACCCCTAATTAGACTCTAACTAATTAATTGACCAAATTAAATCTACGAATAAACGTTGAGATCACAGGCGATCTCAATTATTTAATTAAACAATTACGACAACTTAAAAACGTAAATAAAATTGACAATTAAAATTAAATAAATATTTGGCACTATATTTGGGCCCCACGCTGCATCAACTCTCCTCCGCTTTTAAAAATTCGTCTCCCGACGAATTGGTTGATGTAGGTGCATGGTTGGAGAAGTCGTCTTTGAGATTGTAACCTGCAATTAGATCTTTCAACATTACGTTTGTAGTTCTTTTCAATTGGGGGGCGTCCCTGCAATTTTCGTACCCCTCCATTTAAACCCATATTGAAAGAGTGGCCTTTCACTTTACCCTTTATATAAAATTTCATGCCAGGGGGGGTTTCTCTGTAATTTTCCCCACTTAACTTTTCTGCCCTGAATTTCGGAATTTTGTTTCGGCCCGTAAGGAAGGCTCGTGCTAGGGCTCCTGCCTTCCCCCACAAAAGGCGGTGCGGCGCGGGATGGGAGACGTCGAGGACGAGGCGGTGGCGCGGGGGGCGGCAGCGAGGCAGAGGCGCTGGCGGAATGCGGCGATGGAGTGGGCTGCGGGGTTGACGGAGCAAAGGCGGGGGGTTGGAGGGTATTGTGGGCTGTCGTGGTCGCGCCTGGAGGAGGCGGGGAAGGGGGTGAGGTGAGGGTTGCGCCGAGGCTGGGGGCGCGAGGTTGATGGGGTTTTCCCGCGAGGCTGGTGGAGAGGGACTGATGGGTTGCAGGATGAGGAGGGGGGGGGTCTGGGGATGCCGGAGGGGCTGGGGCTGCAGCGGAGGCCTGCGAGAAGGTCGCGGAAGGGGCGTAGATCAACTCCGAAGGCTCTTGTGAATCTGAAAATACCTGGGCAGTAGCCTTTTCATCGATTTTTTCTTCTAAAACGGCCTGGACAGCGGCCTGATCGGCTTCCACGGCGAGTTCTTTGTCGTTAATACTTGCGGCAGCGGCTTCGACGGTTGACGGCCTAGATTGGGCATCGCGGAAGGCCTCAAAGTTGGCCATTAGATCTCGAAACAGCGAGTTGAAGTTGGTTTGCAACTCACAAATCATGTGCCCCGTCTCCTTGTAGGAGGCGTCGATGGTGGAGATGGCTCGTCGTGTTTGTTCGGATGAACGATGATGCCGATGCGAGCGCCTGGACGGATCGTTAGATCGTGAGGACGACCTAGATGCCATGCTCTGATACCAAATGATGCAAACGGCAAATCGGCGACGCGCGGGAAATATTTTGAACGGTGGAAAATATTTGGTAGAAGAAATTAGAGGGGTTGGGAAGAAGAACTCGTCGGGAATACGAGAGGTTGAAGGAGGAGAACCGCGGAGATCGCATGGAGGGAGAGGGAGAAGAGAAAGATAATGGGATAACTCAAATTTTCTTAATACTTGACTGCCTAATACATTGGACTACCATCTCTTTATATAGGAGAGATGGGGTTACAAAAATAGAAATTAATTAAAATTGACAACCAACTTATCCTAATTGGACTCTGACAAATTTTAAAATTCAAATTGACCCCTAATTGGACTCTAACTAATTAATTGACCAAATTAAATCTACGAATAAACGTTGAGATCACATACGATCTCAATTATTTAATTAAACAATTACGACAACTTAAAAACGTAAATAAAATTGACAATTAAAATTAAATAAATATTTGGCCCTTTATTTTGGCCCCACCCTGCAAATCTGATATCTGAATCTGGAACAAACTTGTAACTCTACACAATACTCTCCCTTTCTCCCATAGTTATCAGAAAATAATAACATCGACAAAGTTGGGAGAAGACAAGAAAATAGGGAGAACAAACCAATAAGCCAATCTCACAATATATTTTTTTTCAACCTCTTTTTTTATTTTTTTTGTAATTGCCTTTTTCTACATCATTCGTATATTTTCATCACTTTTTCCATAGAAACTCTATCCTCATCTCCTGTAATTTTTTGGTGGCAAATCTATTTCATTTTGTTTATTTCCAGACTGTGGCCTTTCTATGCCAAGATTCTTCAAATGCTACATTATTTCTTTCTCTCTCACACACACACTCAGCCTCCTTTTCATAACGGGTCCGTTGGGACTGTAGCCTTCTTGGGCCCAAGCATAAATATGAAACCCATTTCTTTATTTTTTGTGGGATTCCTTTTTTTTGGCTTTGTCATTTTTTCTTAATCTTTTATAGCCATCAGCCCAGCACTGTTTTTTTGTCTGTTTCATTTTTCAGGCTTCATCATGTTTTTACAGAACTGGGACCAGTGGGCCTGACTATATGAAGAAGTACATTAAAAAAAGGTAAACTAGGTCCAATCCATCCACGAGGGGCAGCAACTCCCCTCTGTTTCTTCTTCGGATGATGTTAGGGTTGTGATAGATAACCCATCGCCGTTGCTCTGTTTAGGGGTTCCCCATAGGAAATCGTCACAGCATCACCATTGAAAACTGGTGTGCCGCATCTGCAGCCTCGTCATCATGCAGTGGCTAGCGCCTCCCAGATGTGTCAAAATTGCTGCTTCTTTCTTGCGCAGCTACCTTTATAGTTGTCGCTGCTCGTTGTCATGATCGGGCCTCTACGACGGAGAGAGATGGGAATGCATACGTATCGAGCCTGCACCTCCCTACGTCATCCGGATGTGGACGATTAGTCCTTTGACTGCAGCTTCAATGCTTCCTCCTTGGTTATGGTTCCACACAATGCCCTAAATGTCGGTTTCGGTCACCACGACCAAAACAGAATTTCGATGGAATTTCGGTGGAATTTTGATCGGAATTTCGATCATTTTTTGTACTAGGACCCCCATATTTCGGTCATTTCAATCGAATTTCGATTTCGACTGGATATCGATATTTGACAGAAATTCGACCGAATTTCGCTGAAATTTGAGGCCATGGTTCCACAAGACTCATTGTGGCATCGTCGGTGTTGGCTGGCGTGGCTCCGCACTTCCCTTAGTAGGGTTTTCGATGGGGGCCGCCGCCTAGGGCTGCGGTCATTTTCCCTTTCTGCTCACCATAGGCCTTGTGCTCCCATATTTGGAGGAGGGTAGCAGCTTGGTGGCAACCCTTGCTGTCGAACTTTGCGATAGAACAAGGCGTACCAACAAAGATTGTGTGCAACGACTTAGAACGTGGGACAATGGCAGCACTTGAACAAAAACAAATCTCGATGTGTCATGTTCAGAAATGATCTAAATAGAACTCCAACCCATATAAACAAAAGAACCTTCGCCAACAGTAAAAATAAAGAATCTCAAATATAAATTCGTAAAACCGACTTGCTCTGATACCATGTTAGAAAATAAGAATGCGGAGGCGGAATCAGAAATAAATAAATAAGAACATGAAGAATGCGGGATTTTAATGTGGAACCTTACTCCCTAAGGAGTGTGATGAAACCACGGGAGAACGCCTCAAAGGGCTGATGTATGCATTTCAGTTTTTCATCTGATACAAGAGGTCTGGGGCTTCTTATATGGCCTCGACAGAGCCTCTAAGTTCCACTGCTGGTAGATGTGGGACTAAACTCCTGGATGTGCTAAATGGATCTTGGAAGGATTCATTTACCCATCTACCCGATAATGACGCATGTTCTAACACCAATTATGCCGTGCAGAAGACAAAAAAATTAAGATCTAATTTCTTGATACATAATTATATTCAAACCCCCAATTTCTAACACCAAGTAATAAAAATCTCTAATTTCCCTCGCAATTTATCCAAGAGAAATCATTAAACAGTGGATCAAAAGTGTATAAATCAACATATATGGCAGCAATGGGGGTTGTATTGAACATGCATGGCAGCAAAGAGAAGGAAAATATGATTGTCCCTCTTATTTTAGATCTCCCAAATGGTGATTACTTGCATGCATTGGCTGATCTGAAGCAGGGATCGCCATATCGCGATATATCGTCGATATATCGGCGATATATCGGTATCGACAGGTCACCGATATATCGCCGATATGGACGATATCGGGTATCGACAGGAGAAAATGCCTATCCAAATACCGGGTTTCGGCGATATGCGTCGATATATCGCCGATATATCGGCGATATATCGTATCGACATTGTATCGAAACGATATCGATATCGATATTTCCTTCCTTGATCTGAAGCAAGGAGCAGCATCTGAATCAGCTCCAAGTGAAGGAGCTACAGGGGCTGCTGTGTGCAGCAGCTTCCATGTGAAATAGAGAAGGAAAAGGGGGGGGGGGCTTTGGCTGGAGAATTTGGGAAAATTTAAGATACGGGAGGGGTCTTCTTTCGTTGGAAATTGGGGAGGAAATGGGGAAGAAAAAGGGAGAGGAGAGAGGAGGCTCTCAAGTTGGGTTTTAATATTTTTTGAATTACATCAGCAAGCTGATGTCTGCTGGCTTGTTGATGTCGTATTAAATATTATATATAATACTTTTATTTTTATACTTTTTCAGAATCCAAAATCATTCATACTCACGCCTTGAATTTCCGATTTAGTGTACAATGATTCGTTTCGATCATCTCTGAATGGCGATCAAAATGAGTATACTATTCATATATTTTGGATTGGGTGTGAATTTCCGAAATTCTCGTGATACGATTTTTGGCTTGTGAGTAAAATTTGTGATTTTAAATTATCAAACAACATACGATTGACGAACGGTTGATTCCGTTGGTCCTATTTTGTCGAATCGGATTTTTGTATGGTCTCGATTTATTTTGCGGTTTCCAATTTGTGTCGTGATTTTTCCGATGACATGCTTTACGATGCGATCATCTTTTGGTCGATTGCGACCGAACGAATTTTGATTTGTATGAGTTTATTCAATATTAATTGAACATTAATTGGTCATGAAGACCCTTAATTGGGTCGGATTCGAATTATTCGTATCCGGATGTTACAGTTGTCGAGATTAGGATAGAGGTTCACATGGCTTGAATGTTGTGTCAGAGGGGCAAAGGATTGGAGGAGCAAGGCCATATCCATCAATCGAAATGATCGAAATTTCAATTGAAATGATCGAGATTTCGTTTCGGTCGGTCACCGAAATGGTGATCAAAATTGAAATTTGAGAGTCAAATTCCTAAGTAGTACCTGGGTATTACTTAAATACCCAGGTTCTACGAATTGTTTTTTTTATTCAAAAACTACAAAGGTGTCGCATGTTCAACATGCGACACCCCTTAAGTTTTTTTACCCAAGAACTACGTATGTGTCGCATTTTGGCTATGCGCTATAGATAACGCATATTCAATATGCGATATTGAGCCTAAATAAGGCCCGCGCCCAGCGGCCTTGCCATTTCCCAGCCCTTACGTTGTTCTCCTGCACCCGTGCTGCCCCCGACGCCCAGTTCGCCACCCGCGTCTTGTGATCTCCTCCTCTCTCAAAAACGCCCGTTTTGGTCACTCCTAGCCCCACGGAACACTCCTTTTCCGTGGTTTCACTGATTGGCACCGTCCTAGCCGCCCCGGCGTCTCAACAGGGCTAATCCCTTGTTGCGAACAATTGGACTTGGTAAAACGTTTTCTTTAGTTATTGTTGGTATCATATGCATATTATTTTCATTTCTCGAATGTATGACGTTTGCTTGTACGTTGTGTCACGTATTAGGTTAGAATGGAGCAGTTGTATTGTATATGTCATTTGAGTGGTACACTCATGTGCGGATCGTCAACCAACGTAAGGGGTTTTGTGTTGACTCCTAATATGACGTTCGATGAGATGTTGAACTTGGTTTACCGTAAGTTCAACTTGGATGTTGACAGTCAAAAAATCCGATTATTACATCGCATCCCTCGAGGCCCAGGGGAGGAACCGTCATTTTCATCTATTGTCGATGATGATGATGTGCAGGCAGTTCTTGTGTACGCTCGGACCATTGTGAAATCAATGCCTACCGATATTTATGTTGAAGATGTATCTGTGAGCGAAGTCCCCACTGTTATGACTAACAAGGGACCGTCTGGAGTCCCGAGCACACAAGCAGCAGTTGTCCGCAGCTCGCAACCAAGAAATGTCCCAACCATGGAACCCTACTTTGATACGGATGCGCCTGTAACGCAGCCAAGCACGGATCAGAATTTGGGCTTGAGTGAGCCGTTGCTGCGAGAGGTTAACCGGATGGATTAGGATTTCATCCCTTGGGGGACCGATTTCATTATGGTTTTCGAGGGAAATCCCTGGAAAGATGTCGCATATTGAATATGCGTTACCTGTACTCGGCCTCATTTTTTAGGGAAATTCCCTGGAAGGATGTCGCATATTCAACATGCGTTATCTGCTCAGAACTTTTCGAGAGCAGTCCTTTTCGAGGGAAATTCCCTGGAAATATGTCGCATATTGAATATGCGTTATCTATAGCGCATATCCAAAATGCGACACATACATAGTTCCTGGATAAAAAAAACTTAAGGGGTGTCGCATGTTCAACATGCGACACCTCTGTAGTTTTTGAGTAAAAAAACATTATGTAGAACCTGGGTATTTAAGTAATTCCCAGGTACTACGTAGGAATTTGACTCGAAATTTGAGAACTTGAATTATACCATCTTTGGAGGAGCAAGGCCATATCCATCGGAGCATGACCTGCAAGTGCAAGAACCTATGTTTGTCTCTAGTTGGCCATGGAGTATTCATGCTGTACATTTCCTTGGACGTTGATCCTTGGACATTTTTAAAGAAGTTTAATATTTATTGTCCGTTTTTTGACTTTTTTTTAAAAAAGTTTCTTGTAACTTTGTAAGAGATTACAAAGTTTTAGATCCTTATGTTTAAACTTAATGGTTTTATTAGTTCCACTTCTCTTTGTCCTATCTTTAGTCACCTACGTTTCCTGATAATCTTTTTACCTCATGGCCTCCGAACACCATTTGGCCTTTAATCTCCTGATGACAGTTTTGAGAATTTGGAGGAGAGTATTGGCTTGATTTGTCGACCAGTGTAGAAAATCTTTAGGGTCACCTCCAGTTTATTTTTATCGCACCATATACTTTCAGATGGTAGTTTTAGATTTTAGCCGCACGACTGGACTAAAGAGCGGGGCCTTCTGTGATCATTTCTAGCTTGTTAATTTTTCCAGCAATCAGGACCTCTTCGAGTGGTAGAAGCATGGTGTTTGAAACCTGTTGTTCCATTATTGGTTTTCAGATCAAAGTGTTTCGAGTTCATGAAGATATCATTTTTGGCCGCTGTTAAAGGATTGTCTGACATGCATGATTACTAGGCATGATTCGATGGAGGTTCTCCGTTAAGAAGATTTATAAAGTTGTCTCTACTTTGGTTGTGTTTAACCCTAGTATTTTTGCACATGAATACAGAAAGATTTGACGTTGGAAGTTTCCATTGAGAGTGGAGAGTTTTTTTGGCTTCTGCGAAGGGTAGCATGTGATGGCTAGGGTTCGTAGGGCTAGGATCTTTCAGGGGGTGGATGGCTCCTGCCCATGCTATTTTAGAGCTAGGGAAGATGTGGATAACCTTTTTTCACTTGTGGGAGTTTCAAGGAGGTTTGAGATGCAACAAGGATTGAAGGATATTGAGAATCCTTAAGCGCATCACGGAAACGTGTCGATCGCATCGTATGCAATCGGAGCAACTAGTCGCACTAGTCGCTAGATGCGGCGGAAATTAAAATTTTTAAATCTAATGATGAAACCACATGATCACGAGAACAATTCTCGAATCGTTTCATCAAACCACAAAGTATAAGGAATACCTCTTGGAGCGTGGTTGTAATCGTGAGATCCCAAACAAGAGATCCTCCTGTCTTAAGTCCGATCCACGAAGAACGCACTTGTGGGTACGATGATGAGTCGCGTTCCTCCCACAATCCTTGATGAAGATCCAAGCATTGAATCCCCTGATTTTGTCAAACAAAATCCGTCGTCTTCCTCTAGAGCAAGTCGCCCCAAAGAAGAAGGAGATCCCCGAGTCGTCGAAGGCGAAGGTGAGAATCTCTCCAAAGTGGACAACCACTTGATGGAAAAGAGAAAGAGAGAGGGCGAGAATGAGAGAGAGAGTAGTAGGCTTCTACAACTCTTGATAATGTACCTTGAAAGGCTTGGTTAGCCCTCCTTTTATATTAGTTTAGGATCCAATGGATCTCAATCCATGGGACACATAGATCCAACGGCCAAGTTGGTCTATGTATTAATCAATGGCCAAGATTGTTGTTGGTTAAAACCAACAACATTAATTTATATTCAAATTAAATATATGTTGCAACATTATCAACATAATTTTAATTTAACATAAATTAATTATTAAGAGATAACAATATAATAAAGGAGAGATAACAAATTACCTGCTAAATATGAGGGGGTGTCACCTTTGACTATGTCATTGGTGATGCCACCTCATTTGGTGGTTATTTATCTCCCTTTTATTTTATATTATTATTTCTCAACGTATTTGTAATAAAAATATCCACAAATTAATTCCAAATTAATTTGTGAATATTTCAATCATGCCATTGATAAATATGTGAATCATATTCACAACCCAAACTAATTTGTAAATTGCATTTCTAATTAATCAAGTAATGTGAATCCAATCCACATTAATAATTAACAAATGCTATTTACAAAAAATCTCTCTCTCTTCAATATATGTATATTATAAAGGATTTAATGGGGCTGCCCCCTGGGGGCAGCCAACATGGCTACCCCGCCCCCTATTTTCGACGTTTTTTTTATTTTTTTTGAAAAATAAAACCATGTATATTCATCCCTATATCCCTCCTACATGCCATTCGAATTTCGTCAGAAACAACGACTCCTACGACCTCCATCGAGATGGTGTCGATTTAAAAAATCCTGTCACCGTTAAAAAATGACTGTCTGGATGGAGACCGTAGGAGTCTCTGTTTCCGACGAAATTCGAATGGCATGTAGGAGGGATATAGGGATGAATATACATGGCAACATTTTTTGAAAAAAAATAAAAAAGCGCCGAAAATAGCGCGGGGGCAGCCATGTTGGCTACCCCCAGGGGGCAGCCCCATTAACCTCTATTATAAATCATATCTATAATACACAAATATTATGGATAGTATTATCCACATTCTCTAATCCTTGATAATTAAATCCAATTTAATTATCTTGGATAATTATTCTCTCAATATGAATCTCATTCATATTATGCTTGATAATTAAATCTCATTTAATCATCAAGTCCTTCTTGCTTGGATATGTAGTTCATCAAATGAATTATTCTTGAATCCCTTCAAGAATAATGTGCTTTCTCCGCATATACTTGGAGATAAGGACAGGGTGATTGTATTGTTCCACGTATAGTGACTTGGATATTGAGATCTTATCTCAAATCCAGATCTTACGAACCTCCCATAGATGCTTGATTAAATCAAGACCACAAATCTAATCTTCTCGTTGTATCTGAATCTCATTCAGACCAATGTCCAACACTCGGACTAAGATCAGATTGCTTCTCTAATGAAAGGAGTCACTAAAATCCAGACATGTTTCATCACTCCCTCGGAATGGAAGCGTCATGGATATACAACGTTTATGATCACATCACCCTCAGGTATTCCCAATACCTGTACATCCTGCATACTGGAAGATCTATGATCAACCCGAAGATCAAGATCAATTTTATACTGTCTTCTTCAGGATTTTATCAATAAGTTTCTCATTTGATCATTGGGATTTGGTATTGATCATATACTTTCCAAAAGCATATATCATACCTAGGTCTTGATCATATACTTTCCAAAAGTATATATATCAAACCTACAAATTCAGTCAAGCTTCCAAAGCGAGACGACCGTGCACGGAATTTGATTCTTCCCAATATCTCATGAGTGAGCTCATGTCTTCCGGTTCAGTAGTGAACCTGTATGATCCCTTTGAGAGATCGTATTACTCATATGCCCTTATATGCACACCAGCTCGCCGGTGTATAGACCTTGGTTAGGCCATCAACCTATCGGTCTGCCAAATATATACTCAGACATATAGTAATACATCTGTCTCCGGTCAGAGGATGCGTGCCTATATCGTGACAGCATACGACATAGGACTTTGGTTATCTCGATCTCGTTAAGTCAACTCTTTAACCTGACTAATCTGACACCTCCGAATCTCCATTCCTATGCAGAGGACCTGCATCAAGAGGTCGACCAGATATCAGCCTATGTGAGAAAGAATTGCCATCTTCTACTCAGGCTGGAGATCACATCTTAACAATCATTTGACGGTGCTTGATGAGTCCTCAATCTAACTCTTTAGATATTCATCCAAGCACCGGCCTCTATGATTCAATAATTGAATCAACAGCTGTATGATTATTAAGATAGCTATGGTACATAACCCTAATTGTACTAAGGGACCTATTATGCAAATTAATTATTCTTCATTTCATATCAGGGAATGATATGTGCAATAACATTTATTGCATAATGGCTCGCCGTGGGCTCACATGTCCAACAAGGATCACTATGGTGTATTTCTCATGTGCATTGGGTTTTTGGGACTCCGGTGCTTCCAATTCCAATTGGAGCGGCTTGGATAGCGAAAGAATCATGGTTATGGCTATTGTTTGGGCGTTAGGGTTAGCAAGAGTGGTGTTGCAACATGAATTCTCACCTCTTTTTTAATGAGAAAACCAATCTTTTCTTTTAGTTATTTTTTCTTAGATTAGTATGGAATTTGTACGTCCCTTTTCTGGCCCATCATGATTCCATCCTTGGCTCTTTTCCTACTATGACGGCAGTTGCTAATGTTGCTATTATTAATAGTAGATCATGGTAGATGACCCCAAGTGCCTTAATTTATATATGCTGTGCTGACCACATATTTTAGGGACCACTAAAAATTCATTATATATATAATAATTTGATTCGAGACATTCTCTTACTAGCTTGTGTGGATATATTTGTATATCTCCTCCAATGTATTTAGCCATGTTTTTATCAGCTATTGATTTCCTCTTGAAGTAATTATTGGTCATGGCAACTTATTGTATCATACGGTGCTCATTTTACGTTGTATGTTGTGTTTTATTAGGACTTATTAGTAAGAAAGACTTTTGACACGATAGCTTCCATTTTTTTGAATGCATTCCAAGCATAATAAAAATGTGTTACAATTTTTAGCTATATCATGTTTGTATCAAACTCCTTTATGGAACTTATTTCATTTTTATATGCTTAGTCTTCGTGCTACTCAGTTGAAAGGCCTTGCATCTTCAATTCTCTAGTCTCCTATAAAGCATCTCTATCAACTGAAGAGGATGAATGCCTGCTATGGGTGAATTATGCCCTGGGTTTCACTTTTTGACCCTAACCTCGACAGATCATGGAGGTTGTTGCTTATGTTCATCGACATTGTTATACCTTTTTGCTTTGGGAGGTCATTTATCTGCCAACACGTAGTCTTTTATTCTTCTTTTTCTGGTTGGAGCTACACAATTTTCTTTGATCTTTTGTTAATCTGCTTTGTTAGTCTCTTGGCAGTGTTGATTGGATGTGTAATTTTATTATGACGTGCATGTTTTGCTTTCATGGTGATTACATCTATAGAATATAATTTTCTTTGTAGGGGTGCTTCTTGATGACCTCCTAGTTGCTGAGGATCTCGCGGCGGCTGAGACAACAAGTGCCGCCTCTCACGCTGCAGCTGCGGCTGCAGCCAATATACTACCGGTGAAGCCTCCCGGAAATTATGGTTATTCTGATGATAAAACACCGGAAGTTGTCGAGGAAGCTGCTGTTGATGGTGCTGTTGTAATGGGGAGTCCTGTTGCTCCTCCTATAAATGGAGACATGTATGCTGATATTAGTACGGAAAATGCGATGTTACCTGGAATGAGGTAAATCTGTTTCCTGGTGCTTTTTTCTTTCTTCAATCTACAATCTATGTTACCTGATTTGAAGAATGTTGAAAACAAATACTGATCTCCCTTGGATCGTAGAAGTGGAAGAAAAGATTTTTGAATCAAAAGAGATGATTTTTTGTATTGAATTTGAATGCTTTATTTATTTGCACCATTAAATAGAGCGTACACTTGTCTTTCTGATGGGTCTAACTTTGCTAAAATTCGAGTTATGTTGCATCTTCTATGTCCTTTTGATGTTCTGTGTAGTCAACAGTGTCAACTGTGTCATACGCTCTTCATTGGCCACCAATGGTAACATGCACATGTCTGCTTTTTTTGGCAAATTTGCAAGGAACGTTTGTCCTGGATAAAATAATAAAAATCACAATGTAAGTCCATAGATCAATATTTTGGTATTTTCTATTTGCCTCTTCCCTCTCTCCAACAAACTCTCCCGTCACTTCCCTATCCCCAACGAACTCCTCCCCTGCCACTTCTACCGAATGTGTCGTGTTTCTCCTCCGTTTGTCGTTTGCCACCGCGTTAAAAATCCAGTCTTCACATCCCCTTCCTTTAACCACTTCTACCTCAACCTTTCTTGCACTCTCGCTTCCAATCTTCCTCCTCCAAGATTGTTTGAACCACCCCTTGACTCACGAGCTCCTCCTCATCCAACTCCCACTCATCCTCCATCGAGTCTAATATCCCCAACTCCTTCAGTAATTGGTTCCTCCTACACTCATGCTTAGATTGAGTGTCCCTTGTGAACACCAAAGGCCTGCACTGCCGTGCCGCCTACTTTAATGCAAATCTTGAACCCTCCACCTCTAACTTCAACTAGAAAGAACACACAATATCATGGAAGCCTTTCTCCAATTACCAACGCCTCTTAAATCTGAAACATGAAGAAGATCCCTTACCACAACAAGAGTCAAGACATAATGGCATATCTCGATCTAGGAAGGGAGGTCACAACAATCAAGTTGAACTTCTCCACAGCCTCAATAGATAAAAGAAAATGGTCGATGCGTGGACAGGATGATGAACTCCAGATGTATCAATAGTTAGCATCATCCATAACCTTGAGGCCTAGCTCCTCCATTACCTCACTAAAGAGAATCGATCCAAGGTCCTACACGCCTCTCCCCCTTGGCTTATCCTCTGCATATAGTATTACATTAAAATCCTCGCCCACCGACCATGCCATGTTCAAAAATATTATTCTAATCAGACACAACTCATCCTACAACAACATATTGGCGGATGCACCCACAATACCATGCACTTAGGTCACCACAAGACGGGAATGATCCCCTTTGCTTTCCAAAGCCACGCAGATCGAGTGAGTCAAGATCACCTCTTAACAAATTCATAATTTTCACCATTTCATGTAACCACTATTCCCCCCGAGCTTCCATTTGCCAAACTAGCTTCGAACTCGTTAAGATATGCACTTGATGCGATACTCCATCTCAGTCTCTCATGGGAATCAATTTTTGTCTCTTGAGTGCAAGTAATATCAATCCTCCACTTCACTAGCATAATCCCAACAACCAACCACTTGTCCGGCTGATCCAACCCCTCACATTCCAAGTTATAAGCATCATTCGGAAGCCAAGGGGAAGCTCCTACCGTCAAGGAAGGCCATATCAATTTCGATATTTTGTCGATTCGATATTTCGATGATATATCGCCGAAATATCGCCCATATCGACGCTCTTTTGTGAAGGAAATGCCTGAAAAGAAGGAAATATCGCCATATCGGTATTCATATCGGTCTCGTCTTGATATCGATATATCGCCGATACGACCTTCCATGCCTGTCGTCCCTACTCTCACTATTAGTGCAATCTCCGACACATATAACCTCTTTACTTCATCTTCCTCACTTTTTTTATTAAGCACCCCTTTTCAGTATCAACATCACCATTCTTCACCATTCATTCCGTTTCCTCCTTGGAAGAAACAATCATCTCCACCTGGTTTAAGAGACTCCCTTGCACAATACCCACTTCTGCCCCATTTGATTCGTCGTCGGTCCTTCTTCCAAAAAACCGAACCCAACTACATCTCCCTCAACTTCTACAACTGCTCGATCAATCTCTAACAACCCCCAATTTGAAACATTTGATCGACGATGCTTCTGCGAGAAGGTTAGCAGTAATGTCGCCAAATCGGATGCCAAGTTGTTAAAAAGTTGCTCATCCTGGTTGCGCTGCGTCAGCTCCCAGTGCTTAGTGCACTTCCTATGCTTCATCCAATGTGAGGGAGCGATCATTTTTCTCAAAGGACCTGACCTCGCCTGACTTTTCAAGCTATCCCCGCCCCTTCCATCATTAGCACCACCACAAAAGGAATTCAAAGCTCCTCAAGATGCCACAACACCCATATGATTATCACCCCTGGCCGAGAAGGATTCGAGCATGGGGCCCATGTTTTGCATCACCACAAGTTGTTGAAGACCTGTGGGTGAAGGAGAGATCGAAACCCTCCTCGAGTTGTATCTAAACTCTGAGTTAGAAAGATCCGTGGAAGCGCTTGAAACCACATCCATATTTTGGTGAAAAATCACGCCCGAATAGATAACTAGCACATCTACAATGGGGGGGGGGTTCGACAATCGCCTATTCTAATTCCCATTGTAATACGCGTTTTTGAATGATATCAAGTGTTGTTTCAAGGAAATATTGGATTGATATTGTTCACACTTTACGGAGATCATAGTCAATAGATTCGCCTTTCTGCAATGATTTCATTCAAACTTGTTGTGTTTATATCAGAGACCGTCTTGTATAAAAATGGACTTCAAAAAGGTTCTATGAATTGTGTAGCACATCAAAACATAGTACCACATCTAGTAATCTGGATTTTTGGTAGTACCTTATAAGTAGTAGAAGCCACTACTTGCAGAGTGCCTATAATGTTATAGATTTATACTCATTAGCCATAATCACATCATTAAGACTAATTAAGCATGATTAGTGCTAATTACCCGTCATTAGTGATAATTAAGCGTCATTAGCATAGATTTATACTCATTAGCCATAATCACATCATTAAGATTAATTAAGCATGATTAGTGCTAATTACCCGTCATTAGTGATAATTAAGCGTCATTAGCAAAAGTGGACACATGGAGAGGAAATCAGGGGACACTTGTCGTTATATAGTCAGGACAAGTGTCAAAAACTCAATAGCGCCATGTGTCAGCATCCTAAGTCTAACACGTGTCATGGTGAAGCCGCTTGCTTGGGTAACAAGTTATCTCGTGTAGATAAGCCAAACCTTGCTTGGGCAACAAGTTATCTCATGGATAAACCAAACCTATTACTTGGGCAACAAGTTTTCTCATAAATAAGACATGTGGCATACCATGTGTCTTAGAGGCTCCCTTACATGTTGACACATGTCACACATGTAAAGGGGGTGGAGGCCTATAAATACCCAAGGCCTCCCCATTCCATTTCACTTCATCCCACGCCCATCTCTCCACCTTAGAGCCGCAAGGCCGTCGAGGTTGCGGGAGGAGCACGAGAGGAACCGCGGCGAAGCCCTGTCAGTGATCGAGAGC
Source organism: Ottelia alismoides (assembly GCA_037367405.1). Classification (NCBI taxonomy): domain Eukaryota; kingdom Viridiplantae; phylum Streptophyta; class Magnoliopsida; order Alismatales; family Hydrocharitaceae; genus Ottelia; species Ottelia alismoides. The sequence goes on along the minus strand of JAZKJV010001091.1, from coordinate 497,119 downwards.
GTCTTTGAAGCCGTAACGAAGTTCTGTCCGCACCAAGCCGTAGTATTCAATCTAAGACGGCTATAGAGGAGGTTTTCACTAAAGAAACGTTTTCGACCCAAGTTAGACAACAATCAGGTGAGGGATTCTCAAGCGCTATTTTAAGCACTAGTCTTTGGCTTTTATGCATGATTTTGAATAGCAAGTATGAAATCGTGGTTTCTAAAGCTTTTATGCATGAATTACAAGTACCATACGGTTGAGATGAAATCCGAGCTTCAGATTGTATTTCAGACGTCGTTTCACGAGTTTTATCTTGATAACACGTTTTTAAGCATTTGGTTCTTGATGGAACACGAGACATAAGTTTCACTGCTTAGGTATGAGTTTTATATGAAGAATTATGTTTTGCACGGTTACTATGCATGATGGATCGATTTTCGAGTTCTTAAATAAGTTCTACTTGTCAGAATATGTATGTTATGTCAAAAGTGTTTTATGTTCATGAATTAGCTGTTATGAGCTTGAAATAGCAAGTTTACGGTTTATTAGTGACAAGAAAAGGATCAGAATCCGAAGATAAGCACCACAGTAGCTCTTTTATACAAATCATGAACTAGCCATTAGATATGGTGATGTCATTAGATATGACCCTGAAACCGCCATTAGATATGACAAACCATTAGATATGGTATCAAGAGGAATTTGGGTCCGCATTCTGTATACATATAGGCTTTGGGCCGTATGCAGGGTGTTTTTGGTCTTTGGGACCGTCTGCGCGTATGACTTAGCTTTGTTTCAGCGTTCATGAGTCAATAAATTAGCCACAGTGGTGATTAGTACAAACAGCTTGATAGTGATGATTATGTTTCAGTTTATCTGCCTTTGAAGTGATTTCAGCATTTCTTTGCAAATATAACATGTTGTTATATGTTTACTGTCATAAAGTCTCTTTTTCAAGATATTTCAAAGTTATCAGCATAAATTTTGGCATACTACTCATATTTCAACTTTTAGTTATATGTAAAAAGCTTGAGATCCTTTCACTGGGTCTAAGCTCATAAATGGGTTTAGACTCATCCCGTTGTATTATATTATATACAGATCAGCAGAATCACGAATAGCAGGTGAAAGGACCACGGATACACTTGGAGGAGGTGTCTTTTGCTTTTCGTTGTTTTTGTACTGTCTGTGTTATTTTGTAAGAAGTTGTAATAGATAGAACTTGTGTAATACACTTCTTGGTGTTGTGAACTTGAAATACAAAGGTTTTATGTTTTATGAGATTGCCACATGTTTACTTGAGGAAAAAGAAGAGGAAAGATCTCTGTCGCGGCACGTTCCGATTAGCAGGACGGGTCGTGACACCCATTGTAGCGACGGTTATTGGGTTATGCTTAAAACCCAAATGACAGTCAGTTCTCGAGCCCCCATTCGATGCACCCGTCATGAGTTCCAAGGTGGCGCTAGGGATAACCCAAGGCGACCGTTTGACTTCACCGCCCTTGGAGCCGACGACCATCGGGCTTCTCTCCAACTGTCGCAACCCGAAAGCTCCTATGACTACTGCCATCGTCTCCCCCGGTGCTCCACCAACTTCCAGAATCACCAACCACAGGGACACTGACCTTCGACCGATCCACTTCTTCGCGTGCAAGGGATATTGGGGCTTCCTTTCCTTCGCAAGAACCACCTCCGAACCATCGATTGGCCTCATGTCGGAGCTGCACTTCTCCAAGACCTCGCCAATATCGTAGAATCGAGAATGAAGTTTTCATTCTGTACGTTTCAAGGTCTCCCATAGTATCTTGATCCTTCTGCACCTCAACGACACTTCGGCTACAACTAGCTTCCAAGTCGGTTCTTCATCCACCACACCTCCATCTAAGAATCTAGGTCTTCACCACGAAATCGTTCATCTCGAGCTTGGAGACAAGCCACCTGCCAACACCCTCGTGATCACCTCTATCGCACCCTTCGGTGACAAACCCCTTATGTAGAGGGCTCCACAGTGCAGCCAGACTGCATCGACGCAATGGCATCCACCCTTTACACGAGTCATCTGTTGGACATGTGAGCCCATGGGAGCCATTATGCAATAAATGTTATTGCAATTCACTCCTTAACCTGAAATAACGAATAACTAATTTACATAATAGGTAAGGTTTGAAAAAGCGAAAGGCGAAATGTGGCGTTTTACCTGGAGGCGAGGCAAGGCATAGCCTTGAGGGGGTCGAGGCATAAGCCTCTGTTTGTATATAAAATAAGTGCAAAAAATATAATAAATATATTTGTTGCTGAAATAATCTAATCTGATAGACATATGAAATATAACATTGCAATATAGTATGAACTTATGATGGTAAGAACATGAAAAAAGGTTATGTCAATTTCATAAAGCTTTCTATTAGATTTCGACCCAATCAAAAAGGAAATTGTTGGCTATAACTATCACTAGTTTTATCAAAGGAGTCATTAGCTATAGTTGTCATTAAATATATTGTATATCTGAGATGTTGATATGAGTCATATTATTTAAATCCTAACCGTATGTTCTGCCGAACCCAATTGAAGAATGGTTCGTTGTACCCATGTGCCACCATACCTGTGAACCCCCGAGGATCCGGGTACCCGTTTATGCGCATTTCGCAATAATTCATTCACAGGAGATCGTATTAAGTTACAGAAAAACAGTGAAATTTTTCGCGCTGCAAAATTTTCATCTGACATTCACATAAACATTTATAACCACAAGCTCATAGAACAATTGCCACCAAAATCTCATTTCATTAACTTCCATTTATTCTACAACATGTACAAAGTCTGACAGTACATATAATATCACAAAAATCTGATTGAAGAGAAAGAAACATAATACATTATAAACAAAACAAAAACTGACACAAAATACCATACCGTCGAGTATAAACTCTATCTCCTGAAATCACCAACCCGCTACTGTGCTAAAGGCTCCTTGCCTGCCATGCGTGCAAGGAAGAAAAGGCGCCAGCGGACGCTGGTACTTCCCATAAGTTTATATAAAAAACAGGCATTTAATATTTTCAAAAGCGACAAGTAGAAAGGCGAGAACAACTCAATTTAAAATTTAATTCTACTTGCAAATGTAAAAGGTTTCTAAATTTCTAGTAAGCACCTCTCATGATCAGCCCTTGTTCCAACATTTCCCACATAAACATATTTCTATGATAACTTATTGATTATAAGTATGTATATTTTATTCTCATATTACTCAGAGATCATATTTGTGGATTTTGATGATGGAAAAAGTGAGATGAGAAGATATAATGATTTGTTAAATTCTTAAGTCTAGTGGATAGTCTGTGGTCTTGGTTCTTGTGAAACCTCACACTATGACTCTAAGACTTGGAGAATGTCTTAGGGTTGGGGTGCCTCCGTAGGCATGCGGTGTTGTATAGTGCATCCTAACCAAGTTCCCAACACGTCCACTAGCTTATTGAGTTTTCGAATCAGATATAGTTACTTATAATTACTCAACTTTGATTGTAATCCCGTCAACCTCAAGTGCAACTGTCTCAGATGTAACCCCATATGATGTGGATACAGATATGGATGATCTGGATGTAACATCGCCAAGTCTGTTGGCGAAGAAAACTCAAGCGGTGAAGAAGCCAACAAAAGGGCTCTTCCGTATCGCCCTCTAATTGGAAGCGCGGTCCAATAGAGGGATAGGTCTACTCCCAAACTACGCCACTGAGACGGGTGAGAGAGACTCCCTAGAAAAGTCGCTCTAGAAACCTGCCCGACTAGTACGGGCGAACGAGCTCGTACGTAAAACTGAAAACCAAGGATCCCCCGCCTGGGTATCCTAAAACAGGGTCAGCGGAACTGGTCTAAAGTCTCGTTGGGATCCAGACTTTAGACCAGTTCCGCTGACCCTGTTTTAGGATACCCAGGCGGGGGATCCTTGGTTTTCAGTTTTACGTACGAGCTCGTTCGCCCGTACTAGTCGGGCTGGTTTCTAGAGCGACTTTTCTAGGGAGTCTCTCTCACCCGTCTCAGTGTCGTAGTTTGGGAGTAGACCTATCCCTCTATTGGACCGCACTTCCAATTAGAGGGCGATACGGAAGAGCCCTTTTGTAGGCTTCTTCACCGCTTGAGTTTTTCTTCGCTAACAGACTTGGCGATGTTACATCCAGATCATCCATATCTATATCCACATCATCTGGGGTTACATCTGAGACAGTTGCACTTGAGGTTGACGGGATTACAATCAAAGTTGAGTAATTATAAGTAACTATATTTGATTCGAAATCTCATTAAGCTAGTGGACATGTTGGGAACTTAGTTAGGATGCACTATACAACACCGCATGCCTACGGAGGCACCCCAACCCTAAGACATTCTCCAAGTCTTAGAGTCATAGTGTGAGGTTTCACAAGAACCAAGACCACAGACTATCCACTAGACTTAAGAATTTAATAAATATTATATCTTCTCATCTCACTTTTTCCATCATCAAAATCCACAAATATGATCTCTGAGTAATATGAGAATAAAATATACATACTTATGATCAATGAGTTATCATAGAAATATGTTTACGTGGGAAATGTTGGAACAAGGGCTGATCATGAGAGGTGCTTACTAGAAATTTAGAAACCTTTTACATTTGCAAGTAGAATTAAATTTTAAATTGAGTTGTTCTCGCCTTTCTACTTGTCGCTTTTGAAAATATTAAATGCCTGTTTTTTTTATATAAACTTATGGGAAGTACCAGCGCCCGCTGACGCCTTTTTTTCCTTGCACGCATGGCAGGCAAGGAGCCTTTAGCACAATAGCGGGTTGATGATTTCAAGAGATAGAGTTTATACTCGACGGTATGGTATTTTGTGTCAGTTTTTGTTCGGTTTATAATGTATTATGTTTCTTTCTCTTCAATCAAATTTTTGGGATGTTGTATGTACTGTCAGACACTGTACATGTTGTAAAATCATATGGAAATTAATGAAATGAGGTTTTGGTGCCAATTGTCTATATTAACTTGTGGTTATGATTGTGAATGTCATGTGGAAAATTATCCGCGCGAAAAAAAATTTCTCTGTTTTTCTATAAATTATGCGATCTCTAGTGAATGGAAAGCCGCGAAGGTAGTGTAAACGGGTACCCGATCCTTGGGGGTTCCACAATACCCTACCAGTAAGGGTGTAATATTAAGTGTTCATTGAAATAATTGGTCATGTTAATGATAAATGCGAATAAGAAAGATGCCAAATTTAGGCATTCATCTTGTATAAATATATCTTCAACAAATAAGCCTTTATAAACATTTGAAACTACCAATAGATCAATTATTTTATAAAAAAATGCTTCATAAATCCAGAATGCCTCAACGACCACCTCGCCTCACCGCCTCGCCTTGCCTCGATCGTCGCGATCATCCAAGGCGCTCGCCTCAGACAGGGGGTCTGAGGCAGTTGCCCCAAGGCTGTTTTGCTCCGCCTCGTTTCGCGTCAAGCGCCTTTGCACCTCGAGACACATTTTTTTGAACCATAATAATAGATCCATTAGTATAATTAGGGTTATGTACCTTAACGATATTAATAATCATACAACTGTTGATTCAATGGTTAAATCATAGAGGTTGGTTCTTGGATGTTATCTAAAGAGTTAGATTGAGGACTCATCAAGCATCGTCAAATGATTGTTAAGAAAGGATCTCCAGCCCGAGAAGGAGATGACAATCCTTTTCTAAATGTTGATATCTGACCTACCTCTTGATGCATGTCCCTGTATATGAATAGAGATTCAGATGTGTTAGATAAGTAAGGTCAAAGAGTTGACTTAACAAGATCGAGATAACCAAGACCTATGTCGTATGCTGTCACGATATAGGCACACATAGACAGTGAGTATCTACATTTGGCATACCAATAGGTTGATAATTAAATGCGATTTAATTATCTTGAATAATATGAATATTATTCATATTATTAAGAACCATGAGAATGGAGATCCAAAATAATTAAATATGATTTAATTATCAAGGATATGAATCACGTAAATATCACTATCAATATTAATCATATATATTATAAATATGATTTATAATATATTAGAGGGAGTTAATTGTAAATAGTATTTATGAATTGAATGTTGATGTGAATTTGATTCACATTGAACAACTAATTGAAAATATAATTTACATTTTATATTGGATGGATGAATACAATTCACAATTGTCAATGACATGATTGAAATTATTACAAAATAATTTGAAATTATCTTTGTGAATAATTATGCAATAATTATTGTTGCACATGTGGGATTTATGGAGAGATATGAGATCCCTCAACTAAGGAAAAAGAGGAGCACCTTCCCTTTAAAGAGGGGGGATGACCAAGGAGTCTATCCTTGTATTACCATCCTCTCTATTAAGGGAAGGAGGCTCCTCTTTCTTATAAATACACATGAGATTGATTTAAATTTGTGGAAAAAAGTATCTCCATAACAGACAGACCCACAACAAACCTCTGAAACTCCTCTGACCCTCAACTAAGGAAAAAGAGGAGCACCATCCGTTTAAAGAGGGGGATGACCAAGGAGTCCTACTCCTTGTATTGCCTCAGTATTCACGAAAACAGCCTATACGGTCGCATATGCGTGTGCGGCACCTTCACCGCATCGCTTTCATGAAGCCCCTAGTTATGCTCTCATGGCGCTTATGCGGGCCACATATGCGGGCTATGCTGTCGCATATGCCCTCTGTGCGCCCGCTTTGGGTTAGATGTGATTTTTTATGTGATCTTTTTATATATGATTTTTTATGTGTGATTTTTTTATATGATTGATTTTTTATATGTGATTTTTAGGCCACTTATTTCATGTTATTATTTTGAAATGTGTCAAATGTGTGTATGAAATGCATGTTATAGTATGATTTGTGCCATGTTTTTTTATTTGTGCCACGATTTTTTATTGTATGATTTGTGTCACTTATCAGAATTTGTGTTCACATGACATAATTTAGATAACATTGCACCCTCATTTTACCCTTATTCCTTGTTTTTGTATGTATGTCAACCAAGTATTTCATCACCATTTAAATCCATCGTCGAAATAGTCATACTATGAGATTGGAGTAAACACGAAGGAAGAAAAGGAATAATGTATCAATATTTTAGCAAACTAATTTAGTCAACTAAGAAATTATTTTGAATGCAATATATAGGTTTATATAGAATTTGGTACTTTTAACAAAGAATTAGCAAGACATATAATAATTAAGATACATGATATTATAATTCAACAATAAAGGCATTTATAAAGATATATATTTTCACATACATTGGTATAAAAGTTGTAACAAAAAGTTAGCCCACTTAATTTATTATTAAGAAGCACATCATACTATCGTATCATGAATTCAGTAGACATACAGAGTTACAAGTTTCATCTCCACATATTGGATTTAACCAGTTGGAATATTGCCGTTGGAACATTTTTGCTTTCTTTTGCTATTTTAGGTAGTACATTACTAATATTATCTGTATTAAATTTCAGTTTTCTTTTGATTTACATATTTTCTATTGATATATTGATATTTGATTGATAAAGATTGTTTTAAGCTCTATATGAAAGTCATTTTTCTTGGATCTTCTGCTGGACTACAATTATACATAAATTTAGTTCAGTTGTAGTCACTTTTGTATATATTTATTTATTTTTAAACAAAAAAATTAGGAAAACATAGAACTGCATATACCCCGCATATGCCCTGTATATCGCTTAATCGGTATTCAATGACCAGTCCGAACGCATACTCATACCGCTTTCCTGAACCTTGATTGCCATCCCCTCTATTAAGGGAAGGAGGTTCATCCTCTTTCCTTTAAATCCACATGAGATTGATTTAAATTTGTGGAAAAAAGTATCTCCACAGCAGACATACCCACAAAAAACTTTGAAACTCCTCTAAAAGACGTGTAAGAGAGACATGGGAAGCAAGGGGATACATAGTGCATGTACGCCTGTGCTTCCGTAGGGCAATGGGTATTTCAAGATCCTCAACTTCCTCAATGACATGAACGTCTATAATCTCCTGCTCATCCAATAGTAAATGCAAATCGTTAGTGCCATCCTTAGAAACCAAGTATTCAGAATATACTTGGGACGTGTTAGATGTTAGAGGAGGCACATGAGCACAAGGTCGGTACTGGAAACCCGTGGAAAACATGTGGGCACAACAAGTGAAGCTAGTATAAGAAGTGAGGTGTGGTATCTAGGGCACAGGCTCCATCCTAGGACCATCGCTCTGATACCATGTAGAAAGGAAAAATAGGATTATGTATTCATTGTAGCCCTAGAGCTCTCTTATATAGTAGAAAAGCTCTATGGAAAAATTACATAAAGAGGACATGAGAAATATAAAATATAAATAAATCTCAGAAAGATACAATTACAACAACAAAGTCTTTTCCCACAATTAAGTAGGGTCGACTATATAAATTCTTCGCCTCCATTCAGATCTATCTTGGACCAATCTCATGCTTATATAAAAAAAAACTAAGATCCCTTCGTATAGTCTCTTTCCAACACTTCTTGGGCCGTCCTCTCCCTCTCTTAGCCAACTCAACATCCCAACACTCGAATTTTCTAACTGGTGCATCGGCTGACCTTCTTGCAAATGATCAAACCATCTTAAGCAGTTTTCTCGCATCTTATCCTCGATCGAAGTTGCACCAACTTTCTTTTTGATTGCATCATTCCGAATCCGATCTTTACGTGTGTGTCCACACATCCACCTTAGCATTTTCAGTTCTACTACAACTATTCTCTACACATGTCTATGGATCACATGCCACCATTCAGATCCATAGAGTATAACGTGTCTCATGACTGCTTTGTAAAACTTTCCTTTAATTTTTAAAAGAATTTTCTTACCACAAAGGACAACAGAGGCTCCTCTCCACTTTATCCAGACTGCATTCATTCCATCAGTAACATCTCCATCAATTTCCCCATCGTGTTGCAAAATACACCCTATATATCTAAAAGAATCTCTCTTCCGAGTGTTATCATCAACTATCTTCACCTCGATTCCTTCTCCATTGCTTCCATCAAAGGTGCACTCCATATATTCCGTCTTAGCCTTATACGAAATCCTTTCGTCTCCAATGCATGTCTCCAGACCTCAAGTTTCTCATTTGCTCCATCTCTAGTCTCGTCAATCAACACAATATCATCAACAAATAACATACACCAAGGTAACTCATCATAGATGTGACTTGTCAACTCGTCCATAATCAAAGTAAAAAGAAAAGGACTCAAAACTGAACGTTGATGTAAACCAATATTGATGTCAAAATAATATGTCTTCCCAAACAGGATCCTGATACAAGATAAACCCTATCATACATATCTTTTGTAAGGTTAATGTATAGGACATGTACTTGTCTCTTCTCCAGAACTCTCCACAATTTCTCTCGTGGGACAGAATCACAAGCCTTCTCCAAATTAATAAAGATCATATGGAGATTATTCCTTTTATCTTTATAAATCTCCATTGTTCTCCTCAACAAATGGATGGCTTCAATAGTTGAGCAACCTGGCATGAATCCGAATTGGTTTTCTTTTGCTTTGGAAACTTGCCTCAACCTTCTTTCGCTCACACATTCCCAAATTTTTATAGTGTGACTCATCAGCTTGATACCTCTGTAATTTGAACAATTTTTGTTAACGTATACAATAATAGTAGTATCTGCACTTTTCTCTATTTTGTTTTTCTTCATAGTATGCTTTATGTAATTTACCCATAGGCTACTCTCCTATATAAGAGAGCCTAGGGTTCATGGAATAAACAAGTTATTCATTTTTCCCAACATGGTATCAGAGCGACGGTCCTAGACCGGAGTTCTCGAAACCCTAACCCTAGCCCACCCCACCCGCCGGCCTCTTCTTCTTCTCTCTCCATCTCACCGGCGCCGAAGGAGATCTCCATTGCTGCTCCTCCAGCGCCGCTGCTCTCTCCATCGCCGCTGCTCTTGCGCCTCTGCGCGCTGTGCGCAAACATGCGCTCGTGCACGCTGTCGCACCCCTGCGCTGTGCGCTACTGTGCGATAGTGTTTGCACGCGGTAGCACTTAGCACGCGGTGCCTCTCCTTCCTGCCGGTGCTGCTCCTCTGCGCGATCGCGCGCCACAGCACCCAACAGCGCCAGTGCGCCTTCCTGCGCCAGTGCGCAAGCCAGCCCTGACGCCTACTTGATCTCCTGTGTATCGCCAAAGCATCGCCTGCGCCTGGACAGATTCTCGTGCACATCTTTGTGCATCTCCAGTTGCGTGTGCGCGTGCCTCTTGCACGCGTGTACGTGTGCTAAGCCCTAAGCCCTAAGGCACACACACACATCGTGATCTACATGGGGTTAGTTGCTTGAGGTCTACACATGCAACTAATCCCATCCATGTCATAGTAGACAAATCACATATTTTGTCAGACGTTCCAGTCTTCAGTATCCAGTATGTCAGAAAGCAAGGCAGATATCCCATCGATTGGCGCATTCCGTGGTCCAACGCCTATTGTAAAGATGGATGGTACTAACTATGAACTGTGGGCAATGCAGTTCATGAGCATGATGAAGTCTACGGGTAAGAAGCACATTCTTACCGAACCGGAGCCTACTGAGAAGACTGGAACCAATGCCTCCTGGGAGGCTGATGACGCATACGCCAAGGTTTGGCTATCTGGCACGTTGGCAATTGAGATTGCCAACGACATCCTCCATCAACCCACAACGAAGGATATGTGGGACATTCTGGCAGCTACATATTCTCAGGCGAAGAACGAGACAAAGATTCTGCAACTCCAGCATGATATTTTCACCATCAAGCATAATGGTCGCCCCCTACATTCCCTTTATACATCACTAAGAGGGATGTTCGAGAAGCTCTATAGCTTCATGCCTCTTACTGCTACGCCAGAACAGCAGAAGACATACATGAATGCGACCATGGTGGGTGTGTTCCTGGCTGCACTTGATCCAGAGTATGAGGCGGTACGATCTCAGATTTTGGCAAACTCGACTATTCCTCCCATGCAGGAAGCTTTTCATAGATTGAGTCGGATCACAGTTCCCTCAACAGCTGTGAGTCAGAATTCCTCAGCCATGGCAGCAAACAGAGGTCACGGATTTCATCACCAAGGTCGTGGACGTGGACCTCGTGGAAGGGGTGGCCGCACTAGGCCAACATGCACATATTGTCACCGAGTTGGACACAATGAAGATACCTGTTACTCGAAGCACGGATTTCCTGCATCTGCACGAGCTGCTGAGCAGATAGAGCCCTCGTCTGCTGCTACTCTGGATCAACGATTCGAGGATCTAGTTGCCCGTCTGAGGGGCATTATTCCACCATCTACTCCAGCACCGACTACAAATAGTCATTCTGATGCTGCCGCTTCGGCCGACTACAAATAGTCATTCTGATGCTGCCGCTTCGGCCTCTGCCTCTACCAGTTCTTCAGGTAGTATACTTGCATTCCACAGTAGTAGATCAGATACTTTACCATGGATTATGGACTCTGGCGCTACACATCATCTATGTGGCGACCAGAGTCTGCTTTCAGGATACACTCAGATCACTCCAGGTCGGACAGTCGTGATGGTCAATGGCACTCATTCCCCCATCACTGGTCGGGGGGAGGCTAGATTGACATCTTCTATGCAGCTCAAGAATGTGCTACATGCACCTGATTTCTCCATGAATTTATTGTCAATTAGCCAAATTACAAAGGATCTACATTGTCGGGCGATTTTTGATCAATCTACTTTGATTTTTCAGGACATCCATACGGGCAATGTGATTGGCCGTGGCTATGAGCAAGGAGGCCTATATCGCCTGAATCAGACTCCTTTTGCTGGATCATCATCCTCTTCTGGACAAGTATCAACCTTATTATGGCATCTGCGTTTTGGTCATTTACCGCTTCAGAAGTTGCGTCAAGTTTTACCTTATGATCTCCCTCACACACCTATTCAGTGTGAGGCATGTCAATTGGGAAAGCATCACAGGTCGTCCTTTCCCAGTCGTCCAGGTCGGAGTAGTACCTCCAAGTTTGAGTTGTTTCATATTGATGTCTGGGGTCCGAGTCGTGTTCCCGATCATCTGGGACACAGATTTTATATAGTTTTTGTGGATGATTTTTCTAGAGTGTCATGGGTATTTCTGATGAAAAATAAATCTGAAGCAGGAAATATCATTATCCATTTTCTGAATGAAATACAAAATGTTTTTCTACATCTGTGAAAATTGTGAGAAGTGACAATGCTTTAGAGTTGTGCACTAATTTTCTTGCCAATTACTACCCATTAAAAGGAATTATTCACCAAACATCCTGTGCTCATACATCTCAACAGAATGGGATTGCTGAAAGAAAACACCGTCACCTTCTTGATGTCACTAGATCACTACTTATACAGAGTCATGTTCCATATTCCTACTGGGGTGATGCAGTTCTTACTGCATGTTACCTAATCAACCATATGCCTTCGTCTGTCTTGAATGAACAGATTCCGTTCTCACTTATTTATCCTGACAAGGATCTGTTCACTCTCACTCCTCGTGTGTTTGGGTTGGTTGCGTTTGTCCATCAGTTGTCGCCGGGTACTGACAAGCTCTCTCCTAGGGCTGTCAAGTGTGTCTTTGTTGGGTACTCCATAACTCAAAAGGGGTACAAGTGCTTTGATCCTCTGCGTCGGCGGTATATGATCAGTGCAGATGTTACATTTTTTGAATCTGTTATGTATTTTTCAGCATCTGGAGACAAGCAGATTCCACCTATACCACCTGATGCCATATACATGACACCACTACCACCTCAGATGCCATCATCAACACCACCGCCACCACCACCACCACCACCACCACATCAGCCTATCTCACCGTTCCCGTTCCATTATACCCGCAGGCTTCCTCCACTAGCTCATGGTCATGACTCGTCCACTAGCTCGCCTATGGTATGTAATGAGAATATTAATGTTGATGGATCTGAAGACATTTCTGAGCAGGATGTGTTGCAGGAGCCAGATGAGCCTACAACTGATTTGGATATTCCCATTGCTTTACGGAAGTCGACGAGGAGTTGTGCCAAATATCCATTATCAGCCTCTGTATCTTTTGAGCGGCTATCTGGACATTTCAGGTCGTTTGCTATGGCACTCTCAGCTATAGATATTCCACGGAATCATCATGAGGCTCTGCAGGATAGTAGATGGCGGCTAGCAATGGAAGAAGAAATGGCCGCACTTCAGTCCAGAGGAACTTGGACTTTGGTTTCTAAACCTCCAGATGTGAACCCAGTGAGCTGCAAGTGGGTGTTCACAGTGAAGCAAAATGCAGATGGCTCTATTGACAGGTACAAGGCGCGTCTAGTGGCACGTGGCTTCACACAAACATACGGGATGGATTATCTTGACACATTCTCGCCTGTAGCACGTCATTCCACTCTAAGGATCTTGTTGTCAGTTGCAGTTGCTCGAGACTGGCCGCTTCATCAGTTGGACGTGAAGAATGCATTTTTATATGGAGATTTGCAGGAAGAGGTGTGTTGCATATAGACTTCCTCCTGCAAGTCTCCATACAAAAATGCATTCTTTACGTCCAGTTGATAGAGTGGCCAGTCTCTAGCAACCGCAACAGATAGCAGGATCCGTAAAGTGGAATGACGCGCCACAGGGGAGAAGGTGTCTAGGTAATCTACCCCATATGTCTGCGTGAAGCCCCGAGCAACAAGGCGTGCCTTGTACCTGTCAATGGAACCATCTGCATTGTGCTTAACTGTAAACACCCATTTGCAACTCACCGGGCTAACATCTGGAGGTATAGGAACCAAACTCCAGGTCCCTCTAGACTGAAGTGCCTCCATCTCCTCTTCCATTGCTAGTCGCCATCTAACATCCTGCATAGCATCATGATGGTTCCGTGGAATGGCTGTAGCTGAAAGTGCCAGTGCAAACGTCCTGAATGGTCCAGATAGCCTCTCAAACGACACCACTGCTGATACAGGATACTGGACACAGCTTCTCTTCGGTTTGCGTAGAGCTATTGGAACATCGAGGTCCTCTGTGGTATCACCATGCTCCTGTAATGCACCCTGCTGAGAAATGTCGTCAGATCCATCAACATTAATATTCTCATTACATACCGTAGGCGAGCTAGTTGACTGGTCAGGACCATGAGTTTGATTCGGCCTCCGGGTATAATGGAATGGGAATGGAGGTACTGTTGATGGTGGTGGCGGTGGTGGTGTTGGTTCAGATGTTGGTGGCGGTTGTGATGTTGGTGGTGCCATGAATACAATGTCAGGGGATATAGGTGGCGGCTGCATTTTTCCAGAATCTGAGAAATACATGATGGATTCAAAGAATGTAACATCTGCACTGATCATATACCGCCGACGCACAGGGTCAAAACACTTGTACCCCTTTTGAGTTCTGGAGTACCCCACAAATACACACTTGACAGCTCTAGGAGAGAGCTTGTCAGAACCGGGCGACAACTGATGGACAAACGCGACTGACCCAAACACACGAGGGGTAAGAGTGAACAGATCCTTGTCAGGATAAATCAGTGAGAAAGGAACCTGTTCATTCAGGACAGACGAGGGCATACGATTTATAAGGTAACATGCAGTAAGGACTGCATCACCCCAGTATGAATACGGAACATGACTCTGAATGAGAAGTGACCTTGTGACATCAAGAAGGTGACAGTGTTTTCTTTCTGCAACCCCATTTTGTTGAGACGTATGGGCACAGGAAGTTTGGTGAACAATTCCTTTAGAGGAGTAGTAGTTGGTGAGATTATTGGTGCATAACTCTAAGGCATTGTCACTTCTCATAATTTTGACAGTTGTGGAAAAAACATTCTGAATCTCATTTAGAAAGTGAATAATAATATTTCCAGCTTCAGACTTATTTTTCATTAGAAAGACCCATGATGCTCTTGAGAAATCATCTACAAAAACAATGTAAAACCTGTGCCCCTGATGATCGGGAACACGACTTGGACCCCAGACATCAACATGAAACAACTCAAATTTGGAGTTACTACTCCGACCTTGACTACTGGGAAACGATGACCTGTGATGTTTTCCCAACTGACACGCCTCACACTGGATAGGTGTGTGAGAAAAACTATAAGGTAAGACAAGACGCAATTTCTGAAGCGGTAGATGACCAAAACGCAGATGCCACAGGAGAGAAGATACTTGTCCAACAGGAGAAGATGTGATTCCGGCAAATGGGGTCTGGTTCAGACGATAGAGGCCTCCTTGCTCATAGCCATGACCAATCACGTTGCCCGTACGGATGTCTTGAAAAATCAAAGAAGATGGATCAAAAATAGCTCGACATTGGAGATCCTTCGTAATCTGACTGATTGACAAAAGATTCATAGAAAAATGTGGTGCATGTAAAACATTTTTGAGCTGCATGGAGGATGTCAGTCTAATCTCCCCCTGGCCTGTGATGGGTGAATGTGTGCCATTGGCAATCACTACTGTCCGTCCTGGAGGGATCTGAGTATATCCTGAAAGTAGACTCTGGTCGCCACATAGATGATGTGTAGCGCCTGAGTCCATGATCCATGGCAATGTATCCGATCTACTACTATGAAGTGCAAGTGTACTACCTGAAGTACTCGTAGAGGCAGACGCAGAAGCAGAAGCAGCAACATCAGTATGACTCTCTATCATCGGTGCTGGGCCAGATGGTGGGATAATGCCCCTGAGGCGGGCAACCAGATCATCAAAACGCTGATCCAGTGTAGATGCAGATGGGGGCTCTATCTGCTCAGCAGCTCGTGCAGATGCAGGAAATCCATGCTTTGAGTAGCATGTGTCTTCAGTATGGCCGACTCTGTGACAATACGAGCATGTTGGCCTAGTGCGGCCACCCCTTCCACGGGGAATACGTCCACGGCCCTGGTATTGAGAACCACGGCCTCTGTTGACTGCCATGGCTGAGGGGTTCTGACTAGTGGATGCTGAAGGTACAGTAATCCTGCTTAATCTGTGAAAAGCTTCCTCCATGGGAGGAATAGTCGAGTCCGCCAAAATCTGTGAACGTGCTGCCTCATACTCTGGATCGAGTGCAGCGAGAAACACACCCACCATTGTCGCATTCCTGTATGTCTTCTGTTGTTCTGGTGTGGCGGTAAGAGGCATGAAGCTATGGAGCTTCTCAAACATTCCTCTCAAAGATGTATAGAGAGAATGTAATGGGCGGCCATTCTGCTTAATTGTGAATATATCATGTTGAAGTTGCAGGATCTTCGTCTCATTCCTCGCCTGAGAGTATGTCGCTGCTAGGATATCCCACATGTCTTTGGCTGTGGGCTGATGAAGAATGTCATTGGCGATTTCAATAGCCAATGTGCCAGATAGCCACACCTTGGCATATGCGTCATCTGCCTCCCATGAGGCATGAACTCCAGTCTTTTCTGCAGGCTCGGGCTCTGTGAGAATATGCTTCTTGCCCGTGGACTTCATCATACTCATGAACTGCATTGCCCACAGTTCATAGTTCGTACCATCCATCTTGACGATGGGCGCTGGACCACGAAATGCGCCCATAGATGGGATATCAGCCTTGCTTTCTGACATACTGGAAGACTGGAGTGACTGAGAGACAACAATTTTGTCTACAATGACATAGATGGGATCAGTTGCATGTGTAGACGTCAAGCAACCAACCCCATATATATCAAGATCTGAGCCCTAGAGTTTTAGGGCGTGAAGTAGGCACGTGCAGGAAGCACGTGCGATCAAACTAGATGCAGGTGCACGCTGCGCGGAGGCTGCGCGCAAGGTGCTTGATCAGGGACTGACTGGATGCGCGCGACGAGCTCGTTCAGTGCTGATGTGGGTGCACTAGACGCTCATGCGTTGAAGGCGATTAGCGCTGAAGTATCGCCACACGCGATCGTTGGGGATCAGCGCGCAGACGAGAGGCGATCGGCCCTGGATATGCGATCGGCGCTGGAGGGTGATCTGCCCTGGAGGGCGATCAGTGCTGCGCGATCAGCGCGAGATGCGTGATCAGCGCGATCAGCGCTGAAGGATGATCGGCCCTGGATAGGCGATCGAGATGTGCTGCGCTGCGCAGCAGGAGAAGAGCGCGAGATCGGAGAGCGGCGCCGAGAGACGAGAGAGAGCAGTGGCCGGCGGGTGGGGTTAGGGTTAGGGTTAGGTTTCGAGAACTCCGGTCTAGGACCGTCGCTCTGATACCATGTTGGGAAACGTGAATGAGATACTCTATTCCATAGCCCTAGGCTCTCTTATATAGGAGAGTAGCCTATGGGTAAATTACATAAAGAGAATAACAGGAAAAAGAAATAACAAAACGATACAGAATAGCCTATGCGTCAACAAGGTGTATATGCTACAACCACCTGGTTTTGCTGTTGAGGGGGAGTGCTCCAAGGTATGCAGCTTGCATAAGGCTATCTATGGCCTTAAGCAGAGCCCCAGAGCATGGTTTCAGAAGCTCTCGGATCTCTTCGAGAAACAAGGATACAAACGCTCCAATGCTGATCATTCCTTGTTTGTACAGAAAACCGCGAGAGGTATCATTGTCATTATAGTTTATGTTGATGACATCTTGATTACAGGAGATGATGAGCAGGGCATAAGGAAGGCGAAAGAAATGCTGGGTAGTGAGTTTGTCACTAAGGATCTTGGGGTCCTTTGATACTTTCTGGGGCTTGAATTTGCTAGAAATTCCTATGGGCTAGTCATGTCACAAAGGAAATATGTTACAGACCTGTTGAGTGAAACAGGTATGCTTGAGTGTCGACCTGCTACGATACCAATGGACCTCAGCATGAAGCTTTATGAAGATAACACAGAGGAGGTGGACAGGAGAAGATATAGAGAACTGGTAGGCAAACTGTTGTATGTCACGATCACTAGACCAGATATATTATTTGCAGTGAGCCGTGTGAGCCAGTTCATGGAGCAACCACGCCAGGTACATATGGATGCAATACATATGATTCTTAGATATCTCAAATCTTCTCCAGGTGCAGGTCTGCTATTCAAGAAAGGAAAGGGGATCTCTATCTCAGCATGTGCAGATGCAGACTATGCAGGATGTCCCAAGGATAGGAAGTCCACCTCAGGGTATGCTGTCTATGTTGGAGATGCCCTAGTCTCATGGAGGAGTAAGAAACAAACTGTGGTAGCTAGATCTAGTGCTGAATCCGAATATAGGGCTATGGCCCAGGCTACTACAGAGATGATGTGGGTGAAAGCTGTGCTTACAGACCTATGTTTAGATGTACCACTTCCTATGAACTTGGAATGTGATAATCAGGCTGCCTTGTTTATTGCAAACAACCCTGCATTCCATGAGCGGACCAAGCATATTGAGGTGGATTGTCACTTCATACGTGATATGATTCAGAAAGGATTCATTGCTACATCTCATGTTACCTCAGAAAATCAGACTGCAGACATATTCACCAAGGCATTGCTACGAGGTCCATTTCAGAAGTGTGCTTCCAAGCTGAGCATGATTGATATCTATACTCCATCTTGAGGGGGAGTGTTAACGTATACAATAATAGTAGTATCTGTACTTTTCTCTATTTTGTTTTTCTTCATAGTATGCTTTATGTAATTTACCCATAGGCTACTCTCCTATATAAGAGAGCCTAGGGTTCATGGAATAAACAAGTTATTCATTTTTTCCAACAATTTTGAATGTCTCTTTATTCTTATAAAGAGGCACCACGATACTCCTCCAATCTTCAGGCATTTTCTTGCTTCGCCAAATAACATCGAATAGATTCGTAATCCAAGTCAAACCGTGCTCACCTAAAACTCTCCATACTTATACATGGATGTCATTTGGTCCTACATCTTTTTCAGGTTTCATAACCTCCAAAGCCTCCTCTACTTCCTTTCTTTGTATTCGTCTATAGCTTGCGCTACTCAAGTGTCTTTCACAACTAGTTAGATCACCCAAAGTGAACTCTCTATTTCCTTCCCCAATGAAAAGTTTATGGAAGTATCGCTCCCATCTAGTCTCTATATCCTTCTAAGTAACAAGCATGCGACCTTCCTCGTCCTTAATGCATCTCACTTGAGAAAAGTTTTAGTCTTTCTTTCTCTTGCAACATGTTTTTAAATTAATAATAATTGTTGTAAATTTTTGCAACAAAATCATGATCATTGATTGAAAACACAAAACGATCTAAATCATTGATTTTGTAAGCACATGGATTAGGATCCATGGACATCCAATTTATTATAAAAGAAAGGACAACCCTAGCTTTTCTTTTAGACAACACAATTACAAGTGCAAAACTCTCTCCTCCATTCTTTCTACACGCCCCCATCTCTCTCAAGTGTGGCCGTCCACATCTTGACCTAGAGAACGTCATCGTCATCACCACACCGTTGTGCTGTCGGTTCGACTGCTCGTGGATCTCCGTTATCTTCGGTGCCCCTTGCTCGTGAAGAAGACGTTGAATTTTGTGAGACAAAATCAGGAGATTCATTACTCGGATCTTCGACTTGGATTGCGAGAAGCATGCGTCTCATCCGCACACTCGCAAGCATCTCCTCTGTCGGAATGGACTTGAAACGGGAGGTCTCTTACTTTAGAGACAACAATCGTAACCACACTTCAAGAGGTATTCCTATACTTTGTTTGTGATTTTGATGAAATGATTTGAGAAGTGTTCTTGAATCATGTGGTTTCATCTCTTTGAATTTTTTAATTTCCGTTGCTCGATGAATAACCCTAAAAAGTCCTCTCTAATTACGTGGAATTAACGTTAAATTTTCGTTGTAGGAGTGCAATTTTGGATTAATAAAAAACCACTTAAATACTGTGTCAATTAAGGCAGGCAGTCAATTTATTTATTTTACTCGGAAAGTCCAAGATTGAACTCAAGGAGGCAATAGTCTCCTTAGGTTGATTTACAATAGATCTAAAGGTTAAATTTTCAAAGAGGTATTTTTTATGCAAATAATAAATGAAATGCAGTTATGGTAAAGTTTTTGGGCTAAATTGTAAGTTTCGGTCAAATCAAGTCCAAAAATCCTCAAACTTGGTCGAAAGGTAAAATATGATGAAATTAAGCTATTGTAATTTTTTTTGAAATTTTTGGAAGCAAAATGAATATTTTATGAATTAATGAATGCAGACAGTGAGATTTTCAATAAATACTTATAATAACTATTAAATATAACTATTTTCAAGTAATAAAATTATCTAAGATATATCACTAGGTGATTTATCTCAGAAAAATTCAAACCCTGAAGATGTTGAATTTAATACCTATTAAAAATTAATTAACGAAATACACACAATGATTTTTATAAAGCAAAATGTGCATGAAAATGCAATTTTTTTGGGCACAACGTGAATCACAATTAATTCTATTATTCGTTAATTTTCGGTAATTTTTCGAGAAATGTTTAATTATTTATGAATTTCTGAGCAAAGATTGGAAAAAATATGCAATTTTCCACACAAATATTAATTATTAAATAACCACGGATAGTAAAAATATGAGGGACATGCCACAATGTAGGGAATTAATTGAAAAACACAATGCAATTTTTTAAGTAATTAAATGATGCGTAAATAAGGTTCAAATAATAGAAGAAAGACAAGGGTTGGTTTATAATTTTTACAATAATTAAAATAAAGAATAAAAGAAGAGCATGGGCTAAAGTGAGACTGTTGACCCGACAAGGGGTGTTCTCGCAAAATGTCCAAGGGGTGCGTGCACTACACGTGCCCTTGGGTGGCAGGGGCATCTTTGCAAAGTGGTGATCCTGAAGGGCTTGACTTATAAATTTCCCAAGGCGGGAGGTTGCCGCTCACGTGATCCCTCCCTTACGTACGCCTCACGTGGGAAGGGCCTTGGGTCAGCCCTTGACGGCGTGCGAGGGGAGTGTGCGGTGAAGAGGGTGGCGTTGGCGATCGTCGGTTGGAGGAGATGTAGTGGCTTTGCGGAGGGCCCTTTGGAGCATGCAAGGTCGGAGGGCGGTGAAGGCGAGTTAGCGTCGGGTCTCGACTCCACGACTGGATGGACGACAAGCGACGGGGCAAGGTTGGCTAAAGGTGTCGATAGAGAGGGCTCCTGGTGTTGATGAAGATGAAGCTGCAATCGAGGAGGACTCCTCCTCTAGAAGCCCGTGGATGATCATGCGATGTTGTGGCATGGGTGCTTTCAGAAAGATGACGATGATCGAACCTGGTGATGGGAGGGCAGCTGCGGAGTGAAGTAGAAGACGGAGGTGGACGACACATGCCCAACAAGGAGGTTTGCTGGAGAGGGCTCTGCGAGGCGGAGGAAGCGCTCGAAGGTTGCCGATGTGCAGTGGTGATTGTTGGGATAGATCGAAAGAGGTGGAAGACGATGGATCAAGCTGAGTAAAAAATGACGATGGATGTGGTTGAGCGATGGAATTGAGGGAGAGGTAGAGGAGACAAACAGAGGAGGAAGAGAGAAAAGAAAGGAAGAAGAAGAAGGATGAGGATCTTTACCTAGAGAGGTGCAATGCTCGACGACCCGAAGCCGAAGCAGAGCAAACGCGTTAGACTCGCATTGCAGTAGCCGCTAGCGGCTGGATCTTTCCTTTGTTCAGAGCCTCGACTGTCGTTGCTCGATCGACGGACCTTTAAGTTGTCACATGGAAGGGCCAAGGGCTGGTGGTGTAGCTAACTCTCGAGTTGGCAAATGCTTTGCTCGAAGGTTGTCAGTGGTTTAAATAGGGAGGGTGGATGCAGGCGGCCGGTTGGTTGGTGGAGAGATTGAAGCGGGTTGTTGACGGGCCAATTATTTGAGTTAGCATTTTTTATTTTTTCCTTTAATGTTGTTAGTAATATGAATACAATGAAGTTGGTTTCATACCAATTGGAGTTAGCATGATTTAATTAAAAATGCATGAAATTAGGTGAAAATGTGAAGATGATTATGAATGCAATTATGGCTGCTAAAATGCAGGTATTAATTCCAAGTGCATGAATGGTAAAATGCAGAATAAATTTTGAAATGCAGCTAATTACTCAGGAACGAAGCTCTATTTTCAACTTTTAGTGTGCTGAATCACGGATTCATCACCCGATGCAGTTATGACTAGTTGCCCTAAGTCGTATGTGATGCGACCTACACGCTTTTGTGATGCATTAAGGCCTAAACCCTAGCCTTCCTCATCCTCTGCCAGACTCTTCGCAAGGCCTCCACGCCAACTTCTCCCACCACGAGATCGTCCAATGGAGACTCCCGCGAAGCGCCATTTGATAGTTGCAACAGTAACCTTCTGAAATCCACATCAGACAACAAGCCTATAGGAGTGGCCATCGTCACCTCCTAGAAGCTGACCGCACCCGCCTCTACACTTCACAACTTTCGGTTTCCCTGTCCCCTTAACATCACATTTCCTCTGACGATGCCCTAGCTTCCTATAGCATAAGCACAGTTGCTCTGCCGCTTTGCATATGCCCAAGACAAGCGATCGACCACATCACAACGATAGCACCATCTCACGGCATCACTCCTTGCCATCGACGCTCGCCCCATCTCCTTGGTTGACTCTATGGACCATCCCCTGCTAACTCTTCCATACCAAAATCTTGCATCTTTCCTTCCTCTCTCACAATCACTATGGTCCTCCGCTCACTATCCATGACTCCCTCCTCACCGCCACTCCCACCACCTCTGCTCCCTTTGCTTCCACTCGTCATCTCTAATGCTTCAATTCCTAAAAACAACTTATGGAGTTGTTGGAGATCGTGGAAGATCAGTAGGTCCTTTATAAGAGCGTGATTGTTGTTGTTGCTCTGATGGACGGTTCTTGTTCAGGAAAGTTTAGAAAACTTTGATGGAATCAATGCCTTTTGATCCATGGGTTGCAATGTTGATTGTAGGAGATTTTGGCAGTGGAAGGTGCCTAGCTGAATTGAGGTATATCTCTGGCTCCTAAGATATAGGAGGTTGTTGATTTGCGATAGTGTTTGGAAATGCGGTTCATGTGGTCGCATATGCCACCATATATGCGTATGCGAGTAGCCATCCGAACCACATATACCATATGCGGTCATATGCCGCCCTAATGCTTATTCGGCCCGCATAAGCTGCATATGCGACGACATATAGGGTGGACATGCGGTCTAACCGATTGCTAGACCCGGTTAAGGATCCGATTACCAACCACATCTCATTAAACCCTTCCGCTCTCATAAATCCTCTATTTCAAAACCCTTCTTCGCAACAAACAGATAAGCCTATCTTTCCCGACCTCTCACCGCATCTCCACCTTCTCCCCACCATGCTACCTTTGCCAACCCCTCCACTTCCCTTGCTCCTCCGGCAACCCTACGATTCCTTTAGTGCAACCCTTCCAACTCCGCAATAGGCTAGAAACTCTCCTACCTCATATGAGACTACTACGCCACAATACCTCCACCTCCGCAAGACCGCAACATCTCCTCTGCAACTCCTCCACCTCGTGACCACTCCTCCGCATCAACTCTCCCACCTCGCGACTCCTCCTCGCAATGACTCATCTGCAACCATTGTCAACACCTCCTATGAAGTACGAAGGTTTGCAAAATGCCTCTTCCCTCTTATTTTGTTCATTATTTTCCATATAATGTTGATTTTACAAGTTAGTTAGGGTTTTTTAAATAGTTTTCATCAACCTTTTTCTCATAATGTAAAGTATATTTTCTTCAATATTTTTTGTTAGAAAGTTAAGTTGTAAAAGGATTGTGTTATAGTTTGGCTGCTACAATAATACAATTATCCATTTAAACTCTGAAGATTTGTAGATGGTTAAATGGATTTTTTGGAATATTTTGTAGATTGATAACTTCTTTTTTTACCCATTTTTAGGTTAAAGGAACCAACGCCTAATGTTGATTCACCATGGTCCATTGACATCTCTTCATTTAGAAATGTATAAAGTGTGAACTAATTTTTCAAATGCCAAGTTGGGACCCATGGTTTTGTAATTAAATTATCCAATTGGATATTTGGATTACATTTTGTATTTTCTATCTTTAATGACAATTTTTTATATTGTTTAGGTAGTTTATTTTTGAGCAAAAGAGGGTATAACTTCAAGAAGATGCCTACTCTCTAACTTCTATATATGTACGTTTAGGTGGTTTATATATTTGGAAATTCATCACTTGGGAACACATTTTAATAGAAATACATAGCTTTCTATTGTGGTCCCTTTTTGCTATCTATATATTGATTCTTAAAGGCATGTACGGGAATCTAAAGAAAATATGTAACCTTTTTTTCCTAGGGATTTTCACACCCATAACCCTGAGTAATTTCACAATAACATTCATAACCCTGCATAATCATGAATTACATGGGAAACCCTGAGTAATGTTTAACTCTTACATGACATAACCCTGTATTATATTCCGTTTGAGTTACCCGTTATAATTGACGGTTTCCATTGAAAAAGATGAAACTGCCCCTAACGTCATTCTTATTTGCAATAAGATGCCATTTTTCTCTCCACTCGAGCCCCCGCCTCCCGGTGCTGCTCTCCGCCCCTGCTCGAAGCCTCCCACCACCGACTCGTCGAAGCCCCTCCATCGGAGCTCGAAGTCCTCGGGCGACCAAGTGAGCGCACTCCTCCTCCACTCCTGCTCGAAGCCGCCAACCTCCCTCCTCGAAGTACCCCGTGCTCCTCCTCCCCTCCTGCTCGAAGTCCCCCGTCCTGCCAGCTCCCCCCTCGAAGCCCCCCGACGCACTCAAGATCCCTCCTCGAAGCCCCCACCCCCCCAGCGCCGCCTCGACCCCCTCGGTTCCCAGCTCACCACTGGCTCCCTGCTTCCCGCGCCCAACTCCTCGACGACTCCCAGGTCCCCATCGGCTCCCAACTTCCCTCGCGCAACTCTTCGACATGCCCCCCTACCCCCCCCCCCCCCTACCGCCCACCTCCCAGCGCCGCCCTCAGCTCTTCCTCGACTCCCAGCTCCGCTCTCCATCGGCTCCCTGCTTCCTTGCACCCCTCCTCGAAGCCCCCCGGTCAAAGCCCCCGGCTACCTGCTGCTCGCACCCAAATCCTCGACGAGCCCCCTGCTCCCTCCTCTCCTGCTCAAAGCTGCCAAGCCCCCTCCCCGCACCGAGCTGCTTCTCCTCCCCTGCTCTTCGCGAAGCGAGCCACACGTTCCTCCTTCTCCTCTGCCCAAAGCCCCCCAGCAGCAGCACTGAGCTTTGCCCCCTCCCCCTGCTGCCGATCCAATTTTCTCCCCTGTCCAAAGCCCGAAGCCCGTCTCCAATCAGGCGTATTTTTTTTATTATTTCCTAACCGTTGGATGGAGGGTGAGTTAGATTAACTCATTCATATAGTTGAGTTAACATAATAAACTAACAGAGGTTATGGACGTTAGACGGAGTAACTATCCAGGGTTTCCCATGTAATTCATGATTATACAGGGTTATGAATGTTATTGTGAAATTATTCAGGTTATGGGTGTCAAAATCCTTTTTTTCTATGACACCATAATTAAATATATTTATTTATTATTTTTAATTAAAATAATATCAACTGCATAATCCACATATACTTCTGCTTGCTTTCTCGTTTCAGAGCGCTTTACCAAACGTATACTACATATCGACTTTTTAAACCTTGATTGGTGACATGTTTGCATGCCTTTTTATTTTAAAAATGGTTTGCACACCTCTTCCAAGGTGCGGACTCTAATTACGCACGTTGTTTGGAGACTGATGAAAATGTGGACCACCTATTCTTCATCTATCAGGCTATGTAGATGTCTGGGCATGTTTTGGTAACACATTGATTGGGATGGCCTGTACTGCTAACTTTTGGGAGTATATTGGGTCCAGATAATGGGGCCTGGAATAGGAGAAAACCATGCTTGTGATTGTTGTATGGGCTTGTGTCTTGCGAGAGATGTAGTCGTCTTTCAGCATATGATATATATTATTGTAAATGTAATCACGCATGCTAAGGCACTAGCTAAAAGTTGGATCATTGATTAATTTTGGTTTTAAGCACCATATACTTGTAACCTTGTGAATTAATGGCCAAGTTTTTGGGTGTTCACCTATACACTTATAGGGTAGTCTCTCTTGTCCTTTTCAAAAAAAAGAGAGAGAACTTGGAAAGAGGCAACATAACCTTTTTAAAAAAAGAGAGAACTTGGAAAGAGGCAACATAAATTTTCTACTGAGTAGAGATGGTCACGAAGACTTAGTTGATAGTGTTGCTTATATGCCTTATAAAACACTAATAAAAAAGTGACATGATGACGGCAGATGGTATCCTAAAGGAACTCCAATTCGAACTCCAATTCCTCGTTACACATGGTAGAACACCTTAGAAGCAATGCTTTTCTGATTTGGCTCCCATTAGAGGAAAGGATCTTGGTTTCCGCCAAGAATGTAAGCAACGATTCATGTGAGGAAACTTCCTATCTTAAGACGGGGTACTTTATTTCATAAATTCAGAACATGAGTTTAGATCAAGTTTCAAATTTGTGGTTTTATCAAACTTGGCTAGAACATCAATTTTAAACTTGAA
Source organism: Ottelia alismoides (assembly GCA_037367405.1). NCBI lineage: Eukaryota > Viridiplantae > Streptophyta > Magnoliopsida > Alismatales > Hydrocharitaceae > Ottelia > Ottelia alismoides. Next base: position 470,567 of record JAZKJV010001091.1, on the reverse strand, counting down.
TTTTTACACGACAACTCTTATAATCTTTACTATTTAGAAAACAACCCATGGCATCTTGATATTTATCCCACGAACCCTACAATCTTACTCTGTCTTACACCACAATCCATGGTATCAACTTGACGTACTAACTTAACCATTCATTAGTTTATCTAGTTAAACACACTTAAAACACTATCATATGGATCATACTAGAGTTTGATTTATTATTATTTTTTTATACTTATCTTCCTTGCTTGCAAAATTTCCTCCCTCTCTGACCTTTTCTATGATGTCTAATTCTTATATAGCATCAAATCTGGAGACCCCTCCAACGCTCTATATTTTGTCACCCTTCAAGGTAGGAAGCGGGTAGGTGGGGCTTAGGTTGGTTTTGGTGGGGTGGGGGTGGTTATGGAGTATGATATCATTTTTGGGAGGGAGAGGAGGATTGAATGTGGTGGCATAGGGGATGGGAGGGATGGGGGTTAACACAGAGGAGTGGAGGTAGATCGAGCTACGAAAGGCAACAAATTTCATCAAGGAGGCATTGTACCAAAGGAAATTCGAGTTTCACTCAACTACAACTACTATTGTTGTGTCGGGGAGAATAACGAGGGTGTAGGAATGTGGAGACGCTGAACCTAGTGAGGAGGCGTTGTGGCCACAGAGGAGGAGCATTTGGGAAGGGGAGTGCAAGGATGCAAAAAACAGCTTAAATGATGGTTTGAATGACCGCTTAAACTTATGCGTACCTCGACCGCACCGACTAGTCTAGGTCGGGCTCATAAACGGGTAGGCTGCATAAACGGCATTAAACGACCATTTAAACGATTCAGTTGCAGACTTTTGTGTTATCCAAGACTTCTTTGGATTCATATTATGCATTGTAATTGCTTATTTTGTCTATTTTGACATTTGGCTATGGATTCTAGTTGTTTATGCTATCTATTTTGACATTTAGATGAAAATTCCTGAAATTTGACAATATTTGATCTATATCGTGAATCTGTGGTTATTTTTTAATTTAGTTATACTTTTTATTAATTATATTTGTAATAATTTGTTATCAATTAAAAAGTACAAAACCACATAACCCATTTAATTTGCGTTTAAACTCACGCATACCGTTTAATCAACGATCAGTGACCCACCGACTGAATACCCACTACCGCTTTTGGCTACCTTGGGGGGAGGTGGAGAATGGGGGAGGGGAGGGGGGAGGCAGCATGTAGGAGGGAGGGGGCCTTGGTAGTAACGGCATGGTTGAGGCAGGAGGACTAGTCGACAACACGAGGGAGGGAAGATGTGTGTGCACTTCTTTGTATTGTTTGGAGGGAGGTGGACGAAGGATACTGGTAATAGTTTGTAGGGGTTTTTTCACTTGTGCCCCTCCGAGATATCGCAATATCAGTGCCCTATCTTTTTGGTAATATCACTTGTGCCCCTCACTTCTTGCTAATTTATCACTTGTGCCCTTCGAGTTAGTGACCGTCCATCCACAGTGCAAACAGCCGTTAACATTGAGGACATACGCGGAATTAATTTTAAAAAAAAGTTAAATGGTCATTTTGAGACCATCTTTCTCATCCTTTTCTTCTTCCTCTTCTTCCTCCATCCTCTTCCTCCTCCTGGGCCTCCCCCTGCCCCGCGCCGCCCTGTGTTCCTCGTGCCGCCTCTGCTCCCCTGGGCCACCTCCTCCCCTCCCCCGCGCCGCCCCGTGCTCCCCGTGCCGTCCCCTGCTCACCCTGCCCGCGCCCTGCTCCCTTCCCCTGCGCTGCCCCCTACTCCCCCTGCCTCGCGTCGCCCTGTGCTCCCTGGGCCGCCCCTCCCCTCCCCGCGCCACCCCTTGCTCCCTCCCCGCACCGCCCCTTGTTCCGACCCCCCGCAGCACCGCCCCACGCATCTCCCCCCTCCGCCCCCTCCCCCCCGTACCCCCATCACCCTCTAGTTTTCTTCGGATATCTGAGCTAAGCAGCTCTTGAGAAGTACATCGTA